>KZ308631.1:63661-77302 GCA_000376725.2 Ladona fulva
ATGGCATGATGTGGCATATATTTTCATAGAACATTAAATTTTATATATGGGCTTACACAATATATTAATAGCTAAAAAAATACTTAAGTCTCAGTATTTCTTTTAAAATCTCAAATCAGAAGTTATCTTTTCGAAAGAAATGGGCTAATCCAAATATTTTATAAACATTCAATACAAATTGAAGAGAAAATCAGATTTCCAGAAACTTACAATATCATAGATCATAAATCACAATAAATCATCAAATGTGTATATCCAAAGCCATAGGATTGGAGACCTCCAGCATATACTTGAGATTTAATCTTTAAGATTCATAATTATTTTTCAAATTTGCCCTTGATACCTCATAGAACTCATCTTTGAATTAGCAAATTTTTAGTCACAGTTCATTCATCTCTTGATTGATAAGAGGTAAAAATTGGTATTCAAGTTTAACTCTTTAATTTTTTCTTAAAATATTCATTAAAAAACAATCCCAAAGTAATTGAAAAGGCAAAATGGATTACATGCAAGTGCAGTTAATGGTCTCATTTTACATTCAATGAGAGACAAAAGACTATTTAAATTTAGAAGAGAAAATACGATAATGTTTCATTTGAGGAAGGTTTCCTGTAATCTTTATGAATTAATGTTGAATACTGAGGAAACACGATATATCTAAAAGTCTGCAAGAAAATACATCTAAAATTGTGTTGATCAGAGTTGGTGATCAGCAGACCAAAGTAGCATAGGGAGGCCATCTTGTACTATTTGTCATGCATAGAGAAAAGTTGCTAGAATAATATAAATCCCTCAAGAAAAATAAGAATCCTACGAAAATAATTTTTATCCATAACTTATGTGCCCAATTCTATGAGGTACCCAACAGTTATCAGCATTCAATGGAAGCTATGATGTATATATGTAGCTATCTGAATTTAGAATTAGCATCTCTACTGAAATTATGCAATAATACATAATATTGGTATCAATGATCTATTTCTTTTCTCCTTAATTGAAGTTGCCTGGTTGTCATCATTCTAGCTGTCAAAGTAAAAACAATATTTTTAAATTGGAGAATGGCTAATGTTCTTGCATTATAATTTAATATTCACACAATAAATTTAAAATTCACAATATCACTATCATTTCTTTACATGAAATATCACTCATTAGGAAAGCTGCAGCGAAGGTAGCATAGATGATTTTGAATCTATTCAAACTGAGGAGGAAGAGCCAATACTGGCTATGAAAGACTCTCTAACATCAGATTCTGAGGTAATTACCAACAGCTGTAAATTATTTAGAGATACACAAGACACAAGCTAATGACATTATCTTTCCTTTTCTTAGGACATAATAGAAACAGGCAACAACAGCAGTAGTAGCTCAGATGAGTCAAATGGAAGGAAAAATGAACCAGGGCTGTTTGAGGAAAAAATTAAGACACCGAAAAATGAGGTAATTACCAACAATAGGAAATTACTATTATAGGGTAGCTTAGATAATCTACTAAAAGAGCACCTTGAAACATATCTTAGATTCTCTAAATCTTTATAGGAGCAAATTCTTCAGAAGTATACGTTTATTTATTCAAATTTCTTACACCACCAAGAGATTTTCTAATGCTTTCAAATATATAAAAAAAACTGGTTCTCAGCTTACCTATCGCATTGGATATATCGTTCTTAAAGGATATCAGTAACTATCAGTCAAAAATTTCTCTGATGTGAGGTTTATAGATTTTACTTATTCATGATATGTTCGATTTTTAGTGCATAATACTGCATTTCCATAGACAGTGATTTTCATAAAGGGTAACAGCAAGTAGGCAAAGCTGCCTGCTAGGTTCAATGCTGGGACTAATTTCAAAATGAAATCTTTCATTTTGGGATATAGTTGCGAAAAAGGGAACTTGAAACAATGGTATAGTACTGTAATGTAGGATCCAAAAGTGACCCAATCATCCAGAACTCAGGTAATTACCGATTTCAGGTAATGATTTACAGATAGTGCTTACATCAACATGAATTATGTCATTCTAAGTTTCTTAGCAAAGATGGACACAGGTAGTATTGTGCTATAGTGTTTGAGTCCAAAATTGAGTCAGACAATGGTTTCCATCATCTTAGATGCAAACTAATATCATATTCTAAAAAAATAAAAATAAGATCGAGAGATAAGGTATGGAGCAGCATAGGGCTAATGAGTTTTTTTTTACTACAGTAATACTGCATCAAATATTTTGTACACTTGCAATGGAGTGACCCCAAAACTCGGGTAATTACTGATTTTAGGTAAAGTTCTACAGATAGTGCTTATATCAGCATGAATTATATCATTCTAGGTTTCTTTGCAAAGACAAACTCAGGGGATTTTGTGCTAAAGTTATGCAATCCAGAATTGAGTCAGACAATAGTTTCTATCATTTTTAGATAAAAGCTAAAAATCACTATCACTTCCTATTCTAGTAGATTTTCAGTCTTTCTATTTTTTCAAAAATATAAGTTTTGATCTCTCCTTACGCCATCGAAACATTTTTTGGAAGGATATAATTACTTCTCAATTTAAATTGTACTTCGGTTTGAGGTTTGTAGGTTATAGTTAATTTATAATATAAAATCATCAGTTAATTTGATTTCTTAGTGTATAGTATTGCACTGATGTAAAATGCAGCATCTATGGAGATATTGTTTTTCTTCAATGATAACAGCAAGCAGGTAAGGCTGGTAGCCTGTATTAATACTGGGAGTCATTGCAAGATGAACTCTCTCATTTTGATATGTAATTGTAAAGAGCCTCAGTTGTAACAATGGTATGGTATTGTAGCACTAGTGCCCAAGAGTGATCCAGAACTTATTCCTCAAGGTTTCAGACAGAAAACGTAGCTATACTTTCTTTGTTAGAATATTGATAATAAGTAGAGCTGCAGCTGTAGAGGCATAAACATTTTGGAATCCAGTGTTGATGAGGATGATGAGCTAATACTGTCTGCATCAGTCACTCTTACATCTAAAACATTGGTTAATACCTACTAAGGGAAATGATCTAGCTATATGACCCATTGACATGTGAAATCCTTAATTCTAGTGTATTATGAAAGAAATGGGGTTTGAAATAAATAGGGGTTTCTGCTGTAGTGATAGATTTTGAAGAAGAGTCCAAGTCCAAGCTAAAATGCATTAATGCATTTTGTATCATAATAATTCATTAATACATTTTGGATTCAAGTGATGATGAGGTCAAAGATCTAAAAAATTCTGGGACAGACACTCATTCCTTCAAAACACTGGTAATTTCCTTCTAAATGTAATGATCTAGGTATACTACTTATTTCTATGTAATATCCTTCACTCTAGTGAATTATGAAATAAAGGGCACTAAGGAGTTCTAGTTTAGTTATAAAGCTTAAAACTAAGTAAGAATATAAATTCCCAGATCTATATTTCTAAGCTTATATCATAACACATTTCTTTGCCTAGTCGGAAACAGAAGAAGAAAGCCTTCACAGAACCACAGAGCAGTCAAGGGAAAAGGAAGATTTACATAAAGAACTACCAGAGGAATTCCCTCTGTTTCCTGTTATTAAGGTAATTACCAATCATCCATGGTACTATTTTACATTAAAATGTAGAATGCACAAAATGAAAGCCATGAAAGGTATATTATTTTCTCTAAATCTATATGTGTGTCTACTAATCTAAATGTCCTCAGTAGAATAAGTTGATTTAATCAAATTATTTTCCCCACCAAGAGATTTTCACCAAAAAATTCCTTTTGAACTTTCCTTACACCAAGGAAACATTACTTTTGAAGGATATAATTACTTCTCAATTTAAATTGTTCTTTAGTGTGAGGTTTGTAGGTTATCATTAAATAAGGTTAAGATCATCAACAGTGTTTGATTCTTTAGTGCAAATGATTTCACTGATGCAAAATACACTTTTATGAAAATAGTATTTTTTGAAGGATTAAATCAATAAAGTAAGGCTGGTAGCTAGGTTCAATATTTGGACTCATTGCAAGATGAACTCTTCCATTTTAGATTGTAATGTAAATAGGTAGTTGTAACAATAAAACAGGTTAGTAGTTTTGGGATCTAAAACCAAGCCAGAACTTACACCTTTCATACATGAGTTCTGGCTTGCTTATGGATCTACCTAACATTTTCAGACAGAAGGTAATATTGCTATCATTTCTTTCATCAGAAACTCGAAAACAAAGAGAGCTGCAGCTCTTACCTTGATTACATTTGGTTTTCGAGTGAAGATGAGGTTGAAGAGCCAAAACAATCTGGGACAGACACTCAATCCTCCAAAACACTGTTAATTGCCTACTAAATATAATGATCTAGCTATACTACTTATTTTTATGTAACATCCTTCACTGTAGTGAATTGTGAAATAATTGGGGGTTGAAATAAATAGGGGTTTCTGATGTAGTGATAGATTTTGAAGATGAGTAAGAAAATAGTTTACCAGATCATTAAGTCCAAGCTAATATCACTGGCATTTCCTTGCCTACTCAAATCCAAAGTTACAAAGAAAAAGAAGGACCACAGAGCAATCCACAAATAAGGAAAATAAAGACCCAGGAATGATTGAAGAGGTACCTCTTCCTGCTAAGATTCAGGTAATCACCAATTACAGGTAGTATTATTATAGGTTAAATAGTACAATGCACAGACAAAAAGCCCAGAAATGTATCTCATACTCTCTAAATCTTTGTGTGTGTCAACTACTTTAAATGTCTTTAAAAGAATTAGTTCATTTATTCAAATTGTTGTCACCAACAAGAGATTTTCCAAAAATATATTTTTTCTCAGGGACTCATTGCAAGATGAACTCTTTCATTTTAGGATGTAATGTAAATAGGGTCAGTTGTACCAATGATACAGTATAGTAGTTTTAGGATCTAAAAGCAAGCCAGAACTTACACCTTTCATATATGAGTTCTGACTTGCTTATGGATCTACCTAACATTTTCAGACAGAAGGTAATATCACTATCATTTCTTTCTTCAGATACTTGATAGCAAAGAGAGCTGCAGCTCTCACCTTGAGGAAATTTGGATTGTATTCTGAAATAAAAAATAAGATCAAGAGATAAGGCATGGAGCAGCATAGGGCTAGTGGGGTTTTTTTAACACAGTAATACTGCATCAAATATTTTGTACACATGCAATGTGTTTATCTGAACTCCTCTTTCAAGGCAAGAGAACTCCATGGAATACAGGTGTATTATCCTAAAGGATTTTTAAAGAGCAATAAAGTCAGGGCAATTAAAGCTATGTTCCATAAACTGGCCAATAATTTCATTGCAGATACTTTCACTTTCACTCTTGTATACATACATTTCCAGTATTTCCATATGTAAGCAATTCCCTTGCTTGCTTTTGTTCATCATTGGCTCTTTTCTGCCACTATCATTTCTTTATATAAGAAATTACTTGTAAGAAGAAGTATATTGCAAGAAGCACAAAGAATTTGCATTGAGTGGAAATGAGGAGGAAGAGCTAATATTGATAGGAAAAGACCCTATCACCTAAACATCAGATAAGTACCAATTACTAGAAAAGATCTAGAGGTATGACTCACTGCAGCATGATCTCTTTCATGTTAGGATTTTGATGCAAAGAGGGAACCAAGTGTTTTGTTTTGTAGTTTCTTAGTACAAAACTTAGACAGGACATAGTTCCCATTATTTTTAGATTCAAGCTAATATCACAATCTACTCTTTCTGCTACATCCACAGACATGAAACATGTACTTTTAAAACAGAATTTGGCCATTATTAAACTCTCTCCTACTTCCCTCCCTTAAATGACATTTAGCACAGCGATATTAGGCATGTGGCCATAATACCCTTATCATATCTTCTCCTTGCAGACAAATTATGAAGTCACACATAGCCAAAGAAGCACACCACCACCTTCATGGGAGAGTGCCCCTCAGGGGCTAGAAAAATTTTTTTTAAACTTACAATCATCCAAATCTAAGGTAGAGACTAACAGTACAGGATATTTTCAAGATAGCATATAAATTGAGCCTAAAGAAAGGTTTATAATTGACAACAGACTGAATATTTCATATGTAAAAGGAGAATATTTAAAAGATTGATCAAAGACATTAAGTATGCAAGAAATTATATATTTCAGTTGGGGAATTCTAAAAATTAGCCTATCATAGAACTGTTGGTTGAAATTTTTAACAGGTGTTTGTTATTGGTATGATAATTCATACATATTTGTAGTCTAACTTTTCAATTCTGTAGCATGATATTTCATTGATGCATAATATGGCATTTACAATGACAGTGAATTACATGAAGGATAACAGCTAGTAGGTAAGGTTGTTAGATACATTAAATGCTAGAACTCATTGCAAAATGAACTGTTTCTTACTGGGATAATCTTAGAAGGGTACTTGTACTAATGGTACAGTACTGTTATTTTAGGGTTAGGATCCAAGAGTGAGGCAGAACTCATTTTCAAGGTTTTGAAAAAGTAGTTTATGCCAATATCATTTCTTTACCAAAAAAAATTACCTATAAGGAAACCTGCAGTGGAAGTAACACAGTCAAGCCAGTAGTGACTTGGGAAGGCACTAAGCCTGTGGCAGAGGTAATTACCAAAATTGTAAATGATCTAGAGATAGGATTCACTCCTCCATAAATTATTTCATTCTATGAATGTACATTTCAATAAATGTACATTTATGTCAAATGTGCATTTCATGTTGATTTGCTTGAATAATGTAACTTTGAAACACCCAACCAAAAGACTAACACCTTTAACTAATTACTCCTCTTCAATATCATCATATTCATAACCTCCTTTCATTTGCCACCACTCAGATGCATGCATTTTTCTACTGCTGAAAAGTACAGATCCTCTTGGAATTCTTTTTCAAGATTTCTTCATTACATTTACATATATAAACCATGTGTACTTTTAAGGCAGATGTAGTCCATAAATACTCTCTCCCTTTATCCTTCCCACAAATATTATGTGGGCCAGGAATATTATCAGTACCTAAAATATTGGTATGATAAAAATTTTTACTGACAACAATCATGTTGGGTTTTAAAGAGAAATATCCCAATAATAATTTGAAGATCAATCATCACATATTTTGAAAATAAGATGGGCAGAGATTCTCTGTTGGTGCATGTATCTACACGTAGGCTGGAAATAAAAAATATCATGGAGCTTGATCTTATAAGTAAGGTTAATTTTCCAGCTCAGAAATTTTGTAATTGGTGCTGAATTATTTTGGTATTGTTGGATCATGATCCTTTCTTTAACGTTATATTTTCATCATTTCTCCACTCAGAGAAACATTTTCATCATCAGATTTTTAGGTCCAACATTGAGTATCACAAAAAAATGAATTATTCCGTTTCATAAATTCCACAGAGTAAGGCATACTTTTGTGGAACTCCATCACATTAAAATAAAAGGATTACAGGAATGTGCTTTTACTATAAAAACCTTAAAATATAGCCAGAATGTATTACTAAGGGAGGCACTTTATCCAGTGGGAGTAATCTGTAATTATAATATTGTCCAAAAAAGAATCAATACATTTTCCATGAATTTGATTATTAAACTAATTCCCTCATCATATCTTCTCCTTGCAGACATTTAGGATATTCCAAAAAAGCAAAACAATCACATCACCAACTTCATCGGAAACTGTTGCTTCTGGGCTATATGATTCATCCTTGGGTTCCTCATTGATCAGTCAGGAGGAGCTCAAATCCTATTTAAAAAGCGTACAATCAAAACCTCAGGTAATGACTAGCTGGAGGGGATACTTTCATGACAGTATAGCAATCATACCCTTCAGTAACGAAATTCTAACAATTAGCTTATCATAGAAGGGCAGGGTGAAATATTTTTACAAGGTTTTAGTGGTTGATACAAAAATTTGTTTGTATCTTAATTGATGTTTTAAATTTTATATCATAAAAATGCATTTTATATCATAATAATTCATTAATACATTTTGGATTCGAGTGATGATGAGGTCAAAGATCTAAAACATTCTGGGACAGACACATTCAAAACACTGGTAATTACCTTCTAAATGTAATGATGAAAAGATAAAGGGCACTAAGGAGTTCTAGTTTAGTTATAAAGCTTAAAACTAAGTAAGAATATAAATTCCCAGATCTATATTTCTAAGCTTATATCATAACACATTTCTTTGCCTAGTCGGAAACAGAAGAAGAAAGCCTTCACAGAACCACAGAGCAGTCAAGGGAAAGGGAAGATTTACATAAAGAACTACCAGAGGAACTCCCTCTGTTTCCTGTTATTAAGGTAATTACCAATCATCCATGGTACTATTTTACGTTAAAATGTAGAATGCACAAAATGAAAGCCATGAAAGGTATATCATATTCCATAAATCTTTATGTGTGTTTACTAATCTAAATATCTACAGAAGAATAAGTTCATTTATTCAAATTACAGTCACCCACCAAGGGTCTCAAGCTCTTTCCTTACAGCAAAGAAACTTTACTTCTGAAGGAAGTTCTTAATTTAAATTGTTCTTTGGTTTGAGGTTTCTGGGCCATAGTTTATTTATTATATGTAATGATCACTTGTGTTTGATTTCACAGTCCATAGTATTTCATTGATGATAAATACAGCCACTATTCAGATATTGTTTTTCTTGAATGATAACAGCAAGTAGGTATGGCTGGTACAGAATACAGAACTGACAGAGTGAGCATTTTGTGCTGCTGAATTATTATCTTGTTGTTGGGGCACCATCTTTATATTAATTTTATATCTTTAACTTTCATTCTTCCAGTTATATATGTTAAAGCCATTTAAATATTCTAATGCAATATCTTATATTGAATAACACAAAATTGATGAACAATCCCCTGTATGTTAACTATATTCATTGCTTAAAATGTGAACTTTTTACACCTTGATTTCTTATGTACTTTCTTACTTTAATTTAAAGGATTAACTGAACTTTATGTATTGGATTCAGAGCTTCACACCTTGCTCAATAGATTATAATCATATATGTCAAAGATGAATACATTTCAATCAAAGGTGATTACATTTCAATATACAGATACAATTGGTGAAATAGGAAGAGAATTGCTGAGAAGGATGATAATAGGAAGTCAATATGAATATTACCTTAGTTTCAATTATTCCAACATCATTCACAAAGTATATTGGTAATTCTGTCCCAAAGGCACTCTGATGAGAAGTTTGTGGATTTTAGTTATTTTCAAGTTTTGCAATCAGCACAATCATGTATAATGTGATTCTTTTTGGCTTACCAACCATGTATTACAAAACACTCTACAAAGGGACTAAAATTTTCATTTAATTACTCCTTCTCAATATCTTCAACTTTAAAACACACTATTACCCAACTTCCACTCAGTAGTATTTTTTTTGTATTTGTACTGCCCAAGAGTGAACTTCTACATAGATGCCATTTACCTATTTTTGGTTCAAACAGCACTTGTGTTATTTGGCTTCTAAAATTAAGCATTTAAAAGTGACATGGATGGTGATGGATTCAACTGAAATTAAATCAGAAAAGATTGTTTCAGAGAGGGATTGACTAATTTCATTCTTTCTGAGAAAATCACAGATGTAAAGTTAAGACTATTCTACAAACCAATTGCATCCTGGGGTCCACATTGGACAAAATATAAAATAAAAATATGCAATTTTCTCAACCTTCTGCAAGAGGCTGCCATCCTATGATGATTGTTCAGTTGATTAGATTGCAATAGCATTAATATTATTAGGCAGCAACTTAAAGGAGATTTTAGAGTCAAGACAAACATTGCAATATTCCAAGAAACATTGGATATGATGATGAGTAAATATCAAATAAACAAAGACATGAAATATACATAACATTTTATAGATGAATCCTCTAGAGTACTATTTGATTTCAGAGGTAATATAACCAGGGATATTAATCCATTTAGGTGGAGAATGGATTGATGGGTTACCTACAGGTCAAGACATTGTTGATTTCTTGCTATCATGTTCCTTTTGAGCAAGCAAGGGATTTATTTTTATGTTAGAGTTTTTAACTAAATTTTTGGGTTCAAATTCTTTTTTTTCCACATGAGATTCAACTTGTATATACTACCAACGAAGTTTCATGGTTAAATACAGTAACAGATACCATTGGTGTGCATATTAGAAGAGAATTATTCTAAATGAAAAATTTCAAAAGTTATGATAAATTAAAGTTTCCTTAAGTATACTGATCTCAGTTTAAGGAGTATGCAACATCAAAATAAATATTCTGCAACATGAATCTAAAAAGAATTCCCAATTCAACTCTATCTCTCATTATAGCTCAAAGTTGACAATGAGGGTATACTATCTCTGAACACATTTAGAGAAAGAGATACATCACAATAAAGCACTGCCGTTATAGAATTCTGAACTGCTTTACCACAGTAATTACATCAAGTATGTATTACTAAGGAAGGAACTTTATCCAATGATATAAATCTGTAATTGTACTTTCCAAAAAATAGAAATATTTTGATTATTAAACTAAAATCCTTATCTTTTACAAACAGAAACCACATGAAGAGACTTCCTGCAGTACAAGCACAGAGCTGTCGTTATCCAATGATGATGATGAAGAAAAAGGTAAGGTAATAACAAACTACAAAGGGGATTTACATGATAGCATGTAAAATGAGCTTAAAGAAAGCTTTAAAATTACCACAAGAATGAATTTTTTTATTTGGAAAAAAAGAATTTTCATTTGATTGATCAAAAATATTGAGAATACTTGAAATTGTACACTTCTGGTGAGGAATTATTGCATCAAGGATTTGTACTATCTAAGTGATTAATAATAAATTTGTGGATACAAGCGGAAAACAAATTATAAAACATATTTTCATCTGTAAATGTTCAAAATGCCTTCTTTTTAACCATGAAATGTATTTCCCTATAAAAGTTTTGATCCCATTTAAGATAAAACTAGTGTTACAATACATTTTCATAATATTTTTATATAATTGTGTATCGTTTATCTCTACTCTTCATCCTTGAGGACAATATTTGCCGAAGAAAGTACAATATTTGTAAACACATGCAGAGATGCAATATCACTAAGCAAGTAAAATGTCAATCCGACAGTGCTCAGATAACCATCACCCTTTGCTAAATATTAGTTAATCATAGTTTTGACGGGTAGACATTTTTAGCAGGTGTTTGTTGATAATGCAACAATATAAACTTTTACGAAGTGAAATTTTAAAGTTTAACATAAAATTTTACATTGATATCTCCAATTCACTTAAAACAAAAAATAATGCCAAATTGTTTGTTTGAAAACCTTAAAATGGTAACAATAAATAAAGGAAACAAAAAAGTCCAATATTGGTTGCTATTGGAATGTTTGGAGAGGAATTGGTATCGATTCAGTTAAAAAAACTTTTAGTCATATCCCATATCCTTATGAAAGATAGCATAGAAATAATTTTCATTGTTGCAGAGAGGAAACATGAAATGCATCAAATTCAATAATATTGGTTTCCATGGTTTCCAAAGATATGTTTTATTTTCTAGAAGGGTAAGCAAGATTCAGATTTTCACTAAGGAACCAGAGTGAAGGTGGTGGCAATGAAATTGTTGTGAAAAGCTGGAAAGTAAAGATACTGAAGAACCTGACTTGTTTTCTCCAACATAGATTTTTAAATGTGAAGAGGAGGAAGATAAATCAGTCCAGAGTCATGATAGCCAGTCACTGAGCCTACCTTGGCCATCTCCAGAAGAAGATGACCTGGTAGATAGAATTTGTAGAGGGAAGGCAATTGAAGGAGTCACAGGAAACTACAGTTAACAAGAAAAATATTCCGATATTGGCATTGCTTCCAACTCCAGATGGAGGTACATGACTGGCTATGCCATATGTATTACCACAATAAGATAACTATATATTTTATTAATAATATAATTAAATATTCTATTTGTTGTTAAGGTGTTATATTTCCATATTGGAAGAAAAGTTCGTGTTTATTTACACGGTCTCACTGTTTAATTACCACTTTCATTCCATAGATTTATGTAATGAGAAAACATGTTAAAAGTTTTAATATTTTTAAAAATAATAAATTTTGTTTGAAATGCAGCAGATGAATCTTTTTGTAAAATTCTTATTCCCCTCAAAATGATGCTGTTTAATCAGTTTTATCCAATGTAACCTTTCAAACATCTTCACAAAACCTTTTCTGTGGCAGGATATCTGTATTGAACTGACTTTGACAGTCTGTAGCAATAACACAATTCAGCAACCTGTTAAATTATCAGATCTGGCCCCCAGTAATAACAGTAAAAAGCACAAGGGCACATGTATTTTTAGGGCACCTGGGCTCTGCTTCACCATTTGAATGGAAATACTGATTTTGAGAAAGAGGATCTCCATACACCCCAGCACTGGGGTGAACAACTTTGATTTAGATTTTTTATAACTAGATTTGAATTAAAAAAGCAAGTATACCTCATTTCAGCTTTATCACATAAGAAACTTGATCAAAGTGTTTATAAAAAAAGAATTTTCTTACAATTTCTTTTTCACTTGGTAGCAGTTGCAATGCAAGGATAGAAAATTATTTAAATACAGACATGTGTTTTAGAAAGTGAATAAGAGACCACGATGAGCAACCAAAATACCACATTTGTCCTGAAGGTCATAGGTTCCTCTCCTAAACCTGCAACCACAGAATTTTTCAACCTCATAATGTGTTTAAAAATTTTACGACAGAGAAAGTCAAAGTTTTTTATAGGAAAATAATGCAATTTCATAAACTATTACAATTTTCCGGTTTATCTTGATTATCAATTTACTGAAAGCTAAGGATGATGCAAAAAATGAGTCCTCGGATTCCAAAGGTGGCTGATTCAAATTTTTCATTCATGGACTACATTACAGCTAGAAGCTCGTTTCTCATACGATCAAATGCTATCGATGAATTATAAGCCATTTAATTTGGTAGCAGGTAGCACTTTCAAATTTCACCTTGTAATCTGTATAATCATCTCAATGAAGTCAGGCAGTTAAAAAATGAATCATTTTTAAAGCCTTATTTTATTCAACAAGAACATGAGTTCATCTAAATAATAGATTTAAAATACTACAAAAGGCATTCACATCATCACAGACATCTATAAACATTAAGATTTCCAAATCATGTTAAAATACTTCACCAGTATTAAGGAGAAATTTAAGAAAGTGTACATGTGATAAATTATTTCTTATTTTAACCACATGTAAGTTTTAAAATACTTTGACAAATCAGAAAATGTACAAATTATCAAACAAAATGTAAAATGAATGGTAAATTGTAGATACTTAAATCTAAGGAAAGGAACAGTTTGATAGAGATGAACTTAAAATTCCTAAATCTTCAAGCAGCCATAATGAGAAAAAGCATTTCAAGTATAATAGTAGAGCATCCAATATTACAAAATTTTCAACGCAACAAAGTTTCATGTCACCCTCTATTTGACCACCCTGTGTAACCGTATTGCAAGGCAATTATTATGGACAATTATTATAACACTGCTGTGAAATTCTTTCTCAAAGTGAGCACTGAATAACATAAAATATCACTTTTTTCCATCACTCTTTTACATCTCAAA
>KZ308631.1:95126-112837 GCA_000376725.2 Ladona fulva
TTTATGAATATTCCCAAATAAATTACAAATTTTCCATCTATTTTATCAAAGTTCTTGCAATTTCGAAATTATATGAATGCTTCATGACTAAAATAAGATTTTATGTTCATTTTCCTTTCTTTTGGCACTTATCTCAATTTTGTAGGACCATTGTTTCGAATTTAATTTTGTAAAAGAAACAACCTCTGCAGGTAACAAAAACCTATTTTATGTACATTTCGAATGGAAAAGTATACTAACTGATTATCCCTGTGCATTTGTATGGGATATCTCATGAAATCAATGTACAACAATTGCCTTGGTCGTCAAAGGGATGGTTTGTTTATTTCCGAAAAATTTTACTAATTTTCTGTGTATTTTATCAAAGTTCTCCAAATTTCAAATTTATATGAATGATTCACGACTAAAATAAGATTCTATGATTATTTTCCTTTTTTTAGACATTTGTCTCAATTTTGTTGGATCATTGCTTCTACTTTAATTTTGTAAAAGAAACAACCTCTGCATTCATGAATACGTAATTTATGTTAATCTCTAGTAGTATTGTTAAAAGTGCTTCGAATGCTTTGGTCATTTCGCACGTGGGCCCCCACCGGGAATCGAACCCAGGACCGCTTTCGCCGAAGTCGAATGCGTTGCCCACTTGACTATCCGGGAGCCCATGGTTAATCTCTTTTGGAAACGTACATACAATGGGCTCCTCAGTTTGAACCCGGACCTCGACAGTGATGAGAATAGTTTCCCTGGGGGTTTCAGCATTGTAGAAACAATGCAGTTTGTTTCAGATCTCTAAATCAAGCTGTTTCTGAGATAAATAGGGGGACGGACTGATATTTGCTTTATATATATGTGATATTACATAATTTATTTTGGGGACTCTACAGAATGAGTTTTTCTTTCTCTTTGATTATGAAGGAGTTCCACCAAGACACACCTCAAACCTTAATGTTCTCCCAAGACATGCTAACTTCAATGTGGCAAGAATTCGACTATCTTGTTGATATGTGCGATGCAGCCAGAGGGGACACATTGAACATTAGTAACAATCTTAGAAAAAACTTGAATCAACCTTAACTGTATTTTATTTTGAATTATGTTTGTAAATTATAATTTCATTAAAATACAGCCAATTTCATTTCAATTTTCATTGAAATCAGACGATGACTTTGTTAACATCCTGTATATAACAAATACATCATTCATCAGCTTAAAAGTGAATGATAACTCAAATTAAACAAGTTATTTAAATTTAAATAATTTCCATGGAGAAGTTCAGTGATAAAGATACATGAAGAATAAACAAACTACAATTAACTTATCTACCTCAGCTACCAGATGAATATACTCAAATTTGCAAATATTTGGCTAAAACTCGGATTTAAAATTTTACTTAGAATTCTTGAAGGATTTACTCCAGTGATTGACAACCAGGACCTAACTGCTCACTAGTGGGCCCTTTAAATCTTAGGTGGGCACAAAGCACTGTTTTCCAGGTGATAAATTGATGCACAAGGTATAAAGTATGTGGAAATTCACATTTAAGGAAATTAAAATTCACTTTGAAAGGACAATCATGAAAGAGTTTAAACATGGAAGAAGGTTGATGAATTTTTAAGGAATAAAGTTCAATGATAATAATGTGAAAAATCCTTGGATATTGTACTTACTTTTGTATTCCGTTTTTTTTGGAAGGCAATATTTACTAGAATTTTATTTTTATTATAATTTGTATTAGGAAAAGAAGCCAATTTACCCAACCATTTTTGGCTTTATCGTGTTTATATACTGAGTTAAAAATAAGCTGTTATTATTAATATGAATCCTTTTATGAGTACTTAGCTCCATAAGTGCTAAATTATGCCGAACATTGCAGGTTAGTAGAGAAGCATTACTGCTGACTAGAGTAAAAAGTTAGTTGGTAGGTAAAAAAGGTAGGTGACCACTGATCTAAACAGATTAAGAAATATTGATCTTACCTTCAACTTTCCCTGGCAGACTGTTTTTCATGCTGGCAGCTACTTGGTCCACATCTACTTCAAGGGGAACTGCTGAATTTTTATTTGACTGAGCTCCCTTGAAAAATATTAAAATGGTTAGCATCTATTTATTTTTTTTAGACAAAACACAAAAATTTATTATCAAAATGCTTACCATTGTTTCAATGGAATGTGATGGTAAGCTTGGACCTATAAGAAAGTAAATTATGATTAAGTCATAGGTATTTATAAAACCCTATCCTATTTGAAGCATGTTTTAATCAATCATTTTAAATTTTAGTTGATTGCTTTAACTAGATTACAAAATGAAGAGGTGAAAGAAAATGATCATGCAAGAGATTGGAGATGGGTAAGTACAAAAGCAAACCTCAAGAGTAAGTTATGATAAATTACAACGAATAGAAAAAAAACTACCTCTACAATTACCTCTTAGTTTTCTAGGGAGTCCATCAAATCCTAAATACACAAAATACTAACTGCTTAGGCCATGACTTTGTGGTAGGATTCCATGAAGGAACAAGGAAAAGAAAACTTTTACAACCACAATATTCATTTGTAATAAATAATGTGGTTACAATATTAATTATTAACCACAATATTTATTACAAATTAACCACAATATTTATTACAAATTAATATTGTGGTTTGTAAAAGTTCAACTATTCCTTGTTCCTAATTTACAGAATACTAAAAATTCCTGAATTAATTTAAAATAAGAATTATTTCAAACACCTTTTTTGAAACAACTTCCGGGTCATATTTTGTAATGAGAAATAACATATAAAGAATGTAGTAAAGACGAATTATCTTGTGATCCATTCGTAACAGATGGCAGGTGAAACACAACTCGTGATCCATCCACAATGTGTTTATGTTTTGAGAGAAATTTTTCCTGGACGTCTGGTCTGGTCTCTTTGAGGGGTGATGTTGGGTGGCCTTTGTGGTCACCAGATTTAAGTGTTTGTGATTTCTTTCTTTGGGGATATCTGAAGGAAAAGGTGTTTAAACGTTGGCCTCACACCCTACCAGAGGGAGCGAATTATTGAAGAAGTGAATGCCATACCCTGCAATGTGTGTAAACGAGCTATTAAAAACTTCAGAGATGGTCTCTAAAAGTGTATTGTTGCTAAAGGCTGCCACCTTGAGGGCATTATTTTCAAAATTGAATGAATATAAATGGTATAAACTACTAACTTCGAAAATAAAAACAATTTTTCTCTATTTACCCCGATTTCTTTTTTATAACTCCTCAAAACTGCTTAATTGGTTCTGCCGCACCCTGTAGATGACTCACCTTCATTTCCTTTACTTTTTAAGGTAATACTGTAGATTTAGAATAAATAACAATAAAAAGGAACAAATCAAGGCAATAAAATCAATGCACCACTGTCAATTTGTCTTTCTATTAACATTAACAGTCTCGCTGAAAACCCAAAAAGACATACAGGCCAGTAAATAGTACACTTCCACACCCTCTAAGGGTTGTGCCAAACCATTATGCCATCAGAGGTGATATATCATCTATTGCCTTTTATATTATTCCCAAGTAATATTTTTTATTTTAGCCAAATTTATAAGAAAAAGAAAGTAACAAGCATCTCTTTACTAATAGTTTTCTAAAAAATATTGAACTTCAAGAAAATGAAGATCTTAACATTTAACTTTTATTCCTCTACAAGAGATGGCCGCCTCAATACCTCAACAATAAAACTCTGCACAGGAAAACAGGTAAGGGTGATTTTGTGCAAGATGGTGTGTACCCAGGAAAAATCCCAATTGACTTGAAAAAAGTCTGACAGGACCGGGAATCGAACCCAGGTCTCCCAATCGCCAGTCGGGTGCTCTGTCCATTGAGCTACCCCGGCAGAACATTTCGATTCTATTCCCGGTCCCGTCAGACTTTTTTAAGTCCATTCTTCCTTGGGATTAAAACTCCGTGTTAGCTATTTCATTATTAATACCACTAACACTAATAAGTTGAAAAATATCGTAAGACAATCCTATAGTAATTAGAAAATGTCATAATCAGATGAATGCTACAGTTTTCATTAAAAGATCACTTTAACTTTAGTATTACACTTAAAAATGGAGAAAAATTACAGCATAGATGGGTTAAGAAGTCTTCATTAACTCAAAATAATAATTAATGTAATTGAGTTACTCAGAATAATATACACCATTGGTGAGTTATAAATAATTACCAGATGAGGAGGCAGAGTGTTGCCATTCTAGCATTTCAAACCCATGGTCCTGGGTTTGAGCCCTAGCTTAACAGATTTATATAATTAGGGAATGGTTGCGTGTTAGTCAATAATACTTATTAAAATGGATTAAAATGGAATTATCTTCCTTTTTCCATTATAAAAGTAATTATTATTGTCCACAAAGAACTAATGATTTCTGAAGGTGGAACAAGCTTATGAATCTAGAAAATCTTGATTGAGGTAAGAAATACATGGAGATTAATTACCAGAAATTTTAAATTAAAAAATTTGAAAAGAACTTACCCATTTTCTGGGGATGAACACTGGACTGATGAGGTGACCACCCATATTGAACTCCACCCTGTCCATTTCCCTGTGGTGGGCTGTGCGGCATTTCACTCATTGGTGAATGACTGAAGTTTGGCTTGGGAGGAATGTAATTTGTTTTCTTCACACCCGTAACCACAGATTGTTTCCACTTCGGAGGAGATGAAATTTGATACAAACTAGAATCACTTGATTTCTTTCCATTTACTCCCACATTCTTTTGAGCAATGTCACTTACAACAGTCCTCGGCTCCATTGCTCTAGCACCAACTTTTTCCACACTGTTTAACTCTCTAATATTTTCACTCACTTTAATACTTCCAACATATTTACAATCATTGGGGATACTAGATTTTTGAACTAAGGGAGGGTTTTTTGGGATGACATTGGTTTCAATGACTTTACACCTCTCAACTGGCTTGTTTTGAATTTTCACATGTTCAAGTCTTCCAGGAGGGTTTATTGGTTTTGACTCTGGCTGCCTTTTCACTGACATATCTTCACCACGAGGTCCTTGATGTGATTCAGGACCCTGCTTGATCCACTTCATTCCTTTGTCGGCACTTTCTACCCAGGTACTTTTCTCATCTACTGCCTGTCCAACTGCACAGCGAAAACTATTTCTTCTTTCCCTAACCCCTAGGCCCCCAGCAACTGTATCCACTTTGTGGCGTGCACTAGCAGCAGCTATTTGCTGGGAGTCATCAAAAGCTGAAGTAGGAACACCTTCTGACAACAAATAACTCCGACAGTCCTCTATAATATTGCTTGCTTCCACTGGAATGTTGTTCGGTAATTGACTTGGAAAAGCATTTCTGCAGCTATCTTCAGGCAATTTGATAATATTTGTATAATCACTTGGATGCCTTGCATTGACTAAGGATTCTATTTTGTTAATGTTGCTATATATATTTTCCTGTGGATGAGATGGACTGATATTCTTAATTCTGCCTGGATGCCTCACACTGGCAACAGGTTCCACTTTGCTGACATTTACACAAATTCTTTCTTGCGGATGAGAGAGACTGATATGTGGTGAAGATTTCTCACGTTTAAAGTGAAGACTCTGTGCTCTGCAAATATCGCGATTCGACTTAGGAATATGCTCACTAACTTTTTTCCTTTCAGGAAATTTTCCGTATACTTCTGATTCCATGCTGCTTCTACTGGGACCTGCCAAATGTACAACACGATTTCCAGGATCTAATTCAGACTTTATATTTTGGAAATCTGGCCTTGATGAAGACTTCAACTCAGAAGTCTTAATCTCTGAAGGGGTTATGGAGCTACTCTTCAATATTGCAGGACTACTTTGACAGCTGCACATTTTTCTTGGGTTAGATATTGAGGATAATGAAGATTCACAACTATGGCAACAACTTTCACAATCTTTAGAGTTTGATGAAAGCTGACATATTTCAGCAGTGTTTTCATAAGAATTGGTAATGGAGAAAAGAGCACTATCTTCTGATGAAGATAAATCTTGACTCACTCCATGATTCCTTTTCGCGACAGATAATTTAAAATGATCTGCAGTGCTTTGAACTTTCAGAGATTTACTCCTTTTTACTGGCAGGGCTGGTCTGGAATCTCCAGGAGTAAAGCATGTTGAAGGGGGAAAAGAAACATCTGTATCCAAAGATTTTTCATGAGAATATAGTATTCCAGAGAAAGAGTTGGAAAGAGCCAGTTTTCCACCACTGAAATGAGCATTATGAGATAATTTCAATGGTTTTGCAACACTAGATGGCTCACTTTTATTGTGAACCATGTCACAGTTTGTTGTAGAGGGTTTACTCAATTTATTAGTTTTAAGTTTAGAATTATACGCAATTTCACTCATTTCTTTAACTTTTGGACCACATGCATCAGAATGGATGCTTGTTGCAGTTCTAAGTCTTACAACTTCACTTGAGTCGCTAGAATGCTGAGAATGAATACTAATTTCAGGTGATGCAGCATTAAACTGAGAAAATTTGTGAGGTTTTCTGACAGCTCCTAATGAATGACTTCTAGTAACTTGTTGAGGAAGACGTGGTTTTCCTTCAACAGGTTTCACTGGGTTTGGCACATCTTTATCTTTCGTATAACTGTTGCTCTCAAAAAGAGCTTTAAGCTTGGCAATGCAAGGCTTTTGTACATTACTTGTAGCTTCTGCTTGACTTGGTGCCATTGAATACTGAACTTCAGCAATGCTGCTACTAGGGGAGGAATCGACACTCACTTTCAAACTCTCTCCTAAACGTGAAAACTCTGGAGCAGATGGGTTCTTAGATAATTTAACTACTTCAGGAGTCCTATCTAATGCTTTAGCAGAAGCTTCAGCGATAACTCTTCTCAAATTCTTATCACTTGCAGTAAATGATCCATCATCCCCTCCAACTAGATTTTCAACAACACATAAAGAGGATACTTTTGTATTCCCCGAGGCACTGGCAATGGAAAGCTGCTTTTGAGTCAAGTTCTCCACTTCTTTTTCTTGTTTGGAAGAGAGAGTGTGTATTCGTTTCTTTCGAGGCAATGGTGGTGCCTCACCTGAATCTGCAATGCTTACACTTGCCTGCTCAGATGAAACAACTGATGATAGTGAGCCAATTTCTTTCTCTCTTCCATCTTGCTTTTCTGAAATCAAAATATAAAAGAATTATTAGTGAATGTTCTTGATGATCACCAAAGTGTTATTATGGTAGAAATCAGCTTAGAAGTTCCCATGTGAAAATTTTCCCTTAAAATAAGTTTGACTTAAATGCATTATTTGCATTAAACCCATAATCTGAATTCTATTTCTTAAATTTTCAGGTCATAAAGTTTCCTTTTGAACTAGTCCTCTCAAAAAACCACTGATAGTACTATAATTAAGCATTTTCATGAAATCTTACCTGTTTAAAAATTTGCAAAAGAATGTTACATGATCAGTTTAGTTCATCAAAAGATGCAAATTATTCTTTATTTAAATCAATAGGCTGATCTTTCATTGCATCTACATCATGATTGATAATCAAAATGGAGCAATTTAAGTATGAAGTCAAGTATAAGTTGAGTTTTAATATTAAATATCTATAAAAATGTTAAGGTCAACCTATACATGACTAAGGTAATTCCAGACAGTTAATAAAAGATGTGTTATTTGAGGAGTGTGTAAAAATTTTACNAACAGCAATAATGAAACAATGAAAGCAAATAATACCCATATTTGAGAAGATAAAGTACCTTTTATAAAGACCAGAATTAATGAAAGTTTGAGGATTTGTTTGTGACGTCAATAATGTAATGACATGGTGAGTGCTTAAGAATTGGAGATATCAATGAACAGCAATGTCAGTGAGTGTAGATGAGAAGGATGTCAGCAGTCTAGAGTCTTCTTATAGCAAAACTTTGAATACCTTATCAGCATTTAGAAAAATATACTAGTGCATTTCCTTAAATCCCTAAAAATATTCTTATGAGTATCAGGGATGCTAAATCATTTTCTGGAATGCTAACAAAACACTGTACCACATACTTTGCTTTGAATCCTTCATTTACAACTTAAATCAATACTACTAAACACTTAGCTCATAATTGAGATGATTTTTTTATTTTATCAAGTTTAACATGCATGTTAATATCTAATAGATTTAAATTAGATTGCTTTCTTAAAACGTTCAATGTCCATGGGTACTTGAAAATTAAAAAAAACAGTATTGTGCTGTTCTTTAATTTTACATCAAATGAATGTGTAAGAATGAAGATGTAATTCACTGACAAAGATGCACCACTAACCTTCAGAAGATACGCTTTGCCTAGGTTGTAAGATGCTGGATTTTGGGAAGGATGCTGGCAGAATTGGAAGACCCCTTACATCAATATTTTCATATGGATGGGATTGGATCATACGCAACTGATCTTGAAATAGTTCTCTAACAGCTTGATGCACCAGTATGTACTGATCTTTTGTCTGAACCATTGCAATTCGTTGTTTTCTCATGTCACGCACAAGCTTGAAGAGGCTGAAGTCCAATCTTAATTTCTAAAAATTAAAAGAGAACAAAATCATTTTTAAAAATCAAAACCAACACTTCTGTGATGTACTTAGGCATATCATTCATACTTAATAGACTATGGGTACTTTGTGATAATTTAAAAAGTGAGTCAATTTCAGTAGTTAAAGAATTGCAGGGGATAACATAAAATTATGAATTTTATCACAAATAGTGAGTTAGGCTAACATTTAATAAAGCAATAAATAGTCCATAGAAGCTATTTGAATTATAAAAAACATTATTCAAGCATATTTCACACACTGTAAAGGGATGTAACTAATATTTTAAACAGCATTTCAGATGATTCAATATTCCAATAAATTCGAATATTTAGGACCTGTTTCTTTTTGATGAGTGAGTGACACTTACCCCAGCTCTGAGAAGACCCCAAACAAAGTCTATAGCACATATAGTACCAGTGCGCCCACACCCAGCAGAGCAATGCACTAACACAGGGAGTGTTTCAGAAGCCTGGGTGTCACGAACGAGCCGTACCATTTCCAGAAGAGGGCGAACCAATCCAGGCACACCATGGTCAGGCCACGCTCCATAATGGAATTGGCACACCACCCTTTCCTCTGAAAAAAAATAAATAAAAAGTTCAGACTGAGGATTAAGCAACAATCTCGAAAGGAACAAAATGTGATGTGCATGGAAAGTAATAAAATTATATTTCCCAAAATTTCAAAAACACAAGGAAAGGTATTCTGCACTTTTTAAATAATTTCACTTAAAAAGGTTTTACAACTATAACTTACAGCTAGAAATGTCAAATTTTTCCTACTCATTGGGAAGCATGAAGTGAATATCAGAATATAATGTTCGCTGAATGTTTATTTTAATTTGATAGACCTTTTAAGAAAAAACATTAATATATGTAAATTTTATGGATCACCACTATGAAAATGTTAATAGAATGAAGTACTGAAAAATATGAGTTACAGCATTGATAATTTCTCAATCTTTAGCCATGTAAAGTTTCTAAACCATGGTTATTGAGTTATGATACACATCTTCAAATTAACAAACAAAACCACTTCCAATACAATGAAAAATAAAATTAACATAGGGAAAATTGCTCTGACAAAACAAAAAATGAGCAATGAAAACTTCTTTAAAATATATGTCATTTACAGCAACAAATATCCCTGAGACTACAAGAAGAAGAAATATGGCTGCATACATTTTTGGAAGATATTAATAATTCTTTATTTCAGTAATAAAAGTTGCCTACAAGAATTAAGGAGGAGCAAAATTCTACATTCTACAACAAGTCTTTAAGAATAATACATGGTAGTGTGACTTGAAATCAGAATAGTCTTAGAGGAATCAACACAATATCTCTCTCTCAAACATTGGAGCCTTGAGGTAATTGAATTGGATAATGATACAAAGCCAAGAATAAAATTACATGATAACTTTCAGTAGAAAGACTAGGTAAGTGATAATTAACCCTTTAGCTGCACAGGGTTCAATTTTACCTACAACTTTATGAAAGAGAGAAGTTAGGGGAGTATTTCTCCCTCTGGAGTTGCAGTCAAGTCATAGCAGTTAGTTATCCCTTATAATCTTAACAGACCTTTTTCCTAAGGGTGCAGTCAGCAGTTATTGCTGAGAGCTTTTGGTTACTTCTCTATTGGAGGTGCAACTACCAATATGCAGGTATCTCTCTCAGGTTTCCATCCAGGTCAGGGATTCCTGACCTGAGAGAGATTCCTGCATGCAGTTCGCCGGGAAAACGCTAGATCTTTTTTTCAAATACCAACAGTTAATATACATCTTAAAAAACTTGTATTTAATAAGCAGTCTACATTTCTTTTCTTTGGAATTTGCTGATTATTTTGGCACCAAACAGTTTGGGGATATCTCAATTTTAAACGGCAATGGCTAATTTCATATTAAGAAATATTTTAGAGTAGGATGCATAACCAAACTTAGAATTTCCCAGAGAAAGAAAACCTCTTAGATTTTTCCTTTAAATATCAATAGGGAGGAGTGAGCATTTGGGTCTTTTAGAGAGCCAGGACCATAAAGTTTGGAAAGGACAAGAAAAGCGAAGAAAGTGCAGGTCAAACATACAATTCTAACAAACATTTCTCCTGCAGCTGCCTTAGACAAATGTACAAATACATTTCTCGCAGCTAAGGTGTTAACAGCAATAATGAAACAATGAAAGCAAATAATATAAAAAATAAGAATATAGAAAGAGGTTTCAGCTAAGGAAACAAAGCTTTGCTTATTGATGCAATAAAAAATTCTATGCAGGAGGATTAAATAATTTTTGGCAATTACTTAAGCTCTAAAAACTCAACAAACTAATAGTCTTTCTGTGATTAAATCAAATTTACTATCATCCTTCAACATATTAGCATAAAGAAATTTTACAAAATCATGTTTTCCCAAATAAATAGATGTAATCTTACAGGAGAGTTTTAATTTGGACAACTACGATTGGATTAAGTAATTCTTATAGAGAATGAATTATCATACAAAGAAGAGCTATTACAATAACACAAATTAAGTCCTCTTTGACATAAATTTATAATTGTCTAAAATAAAATCAAAAATGAAAAATTGGTAGTATTTCTAGAGACTCGTATAAATTTCACAAGGTGATTAAAATATACACACCTGGAATGGAACGGGAGTTCACATATCTTAACTTCATGGTGCGCACTAAAAAATCAGGGCATATTGTAGATGCCTTAAGTAGCTTAATGGCAACCATACCGAATTTCCTTTCCTCTCCTTCTTTCTCCACCCAGTAATTCTCACATTTATGCTACAAGAAATCATTCAAAATATTCAACAAACAAGAAATGAGAATTAAGCTCTCTTACAAAAATTTTAAACCACATATATCATTGATTACTAATTAAGATTAAGATATCAGGGATTTGAGACATGAACATACCTTCCCTGACTCCTCTTCATTACATGCCATAACAATGACTTGTACCTCGCACTCCACCACCATCCTCCAGAAATCATTGACAGTGTGTGGAAGGGGTCCCTGACTAGCAATGTAGGCAGGGGACCCACTTGCCCCTTTGATGTAGTTTGCATTGATGTAATCGCTTCCTGGAACCCCAACATATTCCGAGAGGGTAACTCGTGAGTAATCGACTGAAATGAATAAGTCCGCTCATTAATGCTTGAAAGAAAAACTCATAAACTTCAATTAAATGATAACTATTACTACATAAAGGAAGGAAATGTTCTAACAAATAAATTGTTCCAAGGAAACGTCATTTTTAAACAGACGCAACATAATACGGCGAAAACATAGCTGAGAAATTTTGAGTGATATGGTTGTCAGGATATAAAAACGGTAACTGTAGACTATGAATAACTGAAGAGATAAAAGAGCTGGATACTAAGAGAATCCGAAATAAACAAAAGCTATTTCCATTGTAAGGGTATCTTAGGATACTAGACTGGACTAGTTCTTATGTATTAAGGAATTGATGAAACAGTAAATTAGTACAAAACTTTTTGCCGATTGAAACAGGTAAGGACAAATTCTAATGTACGGGAATGAAGAATCATACTCGATTCCGTATTTCACCTACATGGTAATATATCCTTGTAACGATTTTTTTTCCGATTATATTCTTTCTCGCCTTCTTTGCAAGAATATTCTCCAGATGTCTTCAAAGTTTCGCTGAATAGTTTCAAATCCTGGAAAGTAGTTAAGCATTAGGAATCAGCCGAAGCATTTTCGAAAGGAAAATATCTATATTAATACTACTCGTTGGAGTAAATACATGAAAAATAACTTGAAAAGTGATTGTATTTCTGCATACTCTATAAACTACCTGAAATTCCTTGTCGTAGCTATCTTCATATGTCTCCAAATTCTCGACATGGTTTATGAAGTTTTGTAATACAACTCTGAGAGGAGTTCTTTCCTGTTCCTCTTTCATCGCAACCTACCCATATTTATGCCATTAGAGGTAATCTTGTTTTAAACATGCCCGTTTAATTCAATGTAGATGCGATTTTAACAAAAAATTTCAAACAACACGCAAACTATGCCCGCAAGATCTTACTGTTCTTGTTCTAGTGATACAAATTTCGATTGGTCGATTCGTGTATATCACGTTATAACGCAAAAACCATACGGCGGATAACATATTTATCAATTTACAATTTTTATCTTTTAGCAATAATTCCAAATTAATTTCCAAATCGTTGTCCATTATTATCGGAGGAAAATTATTCATTAATCATCTTCCATGAAAGGCACGTCAAGGACTTGTTTACTGCATATTTTTGGTGCGTAACTTGGGATTACTATTTCCGCTCTTTCTCTGTACTTTTGCAATTGGATGTGTTGTATTTGATTAATTATTTACTCTAGTCACTCAAAATATGAACATGATAATTTCTATTGTTATATTGTTTTTCTATATTCGTTTTCGTTTACCCTTGACAAAAGTTAATGACATTATTCTCAAAAGGATTATTATAATCTCTATCCATAGACGTTCACCTTTGGCTTTATACAAATTTTGACTAGTGTTAACGACGCAAAAGCGAATGATTATTTTGTTGGTGGGTTTTTTTATTTCCTCTGAGTGTCCTTGTAAAAGAATGTGGTTACGTTAAATCGGCTCTATCGTTCCTAAATCAGTCGCTTGTACAGTTTTTGAGGTCATTTGGAATTCCGAACTATATAGGTTTTCTTTGCTTGCAATCCTCTCCAAAAATGCATATTAGTACTGTAATATTTTAACATTAAATCAACTTTTATGTCACGCTTGTAGTCATGAGATAAATCTGTAAATTATCGGAAGAAAATAATCTCGGATTTTTGTAAATAATCGTACACTGAAGGTCGAACAATTTAGTTAAGATGCCCTCTTCCAGACCAAATAATTTGAAATAAAAAATTTCGGCCGCAGTTTTTATTTTCATTGCAGTTTGATCTCTTAGCTGTCTTCCTGATGCTTTAGTTGCATTTGTAGATATTCTGTCCGACTCGCATGGCTTGTCGAATTCCAGAAAATACACGTCGAAATGAAATTCTGCATTCGGTAAAAGATTCCGATATTATAAAAAGGTCGACCCTCGTGTTAATTTTCTTCCATCAAATATTCATCCCCAGATGTTCTGCTCTTATAAGGGAATGTTCTATAGAGAATGAGACAAATCGTTTAATGAAATCCTATTAAATCGCGAGAAATGTCACTTCGGACTGTTTTATTGCATCTGATTTTCCTTTTCCTATGATTGTTTTTTTTCTGTCATGATCGCATTCTCTTCGTATCGAGACTAGCTTTAATTTGAATCAGTCGAATGATTTTAGGCATTACTAAATGAGTAGGCGTTGAAGATGCAATACCACTATTAATTTCGACCTTTTTGCGCACGCATTCAGTTAATTCAGGTAGAAAAATTTCTTACATTAAAAATTGAAAGGTTCTTTGAAACAATTCGATTTTTATTGAAGGCTGAATCTTCCGTAATTTTTATCCTTATACATACACATATCCAAACATAATTATTTTGGATTAAATGCAGTTGTTCGAATTTTCATAGCCTTTTTTCGTTGGTTTATACTTAATAGAGTTGATGGAAGTATTATGTCTTTCTGGTATATGCTTTGAAGAAAATGTAAAAATTCCATTAAGTATAAAATTTTTCCATTCGTTTGGAAATAAGTTACTAGTAGGACTAAAGCTTTCTTTCTCTATCTTGGTGATAAATGCTTGTTTAGAAGCAAAATTAGGGATTTGTTGTGTATTAGCTTACTGTCTTTTTTATGTGCTATCAACAGGAAATTTTTTGATAGCATACCTCTGAATATAATATCTTCAAAAGAGATAAAAATGGGTCTAATTAAAATCTAAAAACTTGAAAATTTTCCCGGTTACAACTACAGTCTCCTGTAATTACTTCCATTTTTAAAGAATCTACATTCTGCAACTTGAGCCTTGACTTCCATCAAAATGAATTGTCTCACTTATTTGGTAGAATACCTATTATTAATGAAAGATGTAAGGATTGACTAAAGGAAAGGTAAATTTCAGTAAAACAATGCAGTATGAGGAAATGGTTTTTATTTCTTCATTAAATACAGAATTGAAAACTTTCTCTAGCACTTCAATTCTAAATAGTTTATTGACTATCTAGTCAATGATGTAAAAAAATCAACTTGTTAACTTGTCTTCTAATTTCACAAATCAATATCATGAGGTATCAGTTTAATGTTCAAATATCATTTGGAAAAAATGTCACATTTAAATGTTTTGGAAAATTGAGAGAAAAAGAAATACACCAATAGGCCATTGCATCAACCGCAGTAATGTAATACGTTTGCTCATTTTAATAGTAGCTCAATCTATGGTTTTGGAAAATTGAGAGAACAATAGATTTAACTTTATGTATTTAGTCTTATACACAAAAATTTAGGAAATTTTGACAAAATCTTCCAAGTCCTCAAATACAAACATAAATGACTTTTATAGTAGTGAGTAAGCAAGTATGTCATATATTAATATAAATAACTATATTGTAGTAAGAGTAAGCAAGTATCTCTTTTTAACAAGAGTAGCACCTTACTATGCTTTCCTCAACATGCAAGTGTTGCATGAGAAAATCAGGAACTTGAATGCTACAAGATCTTTCACACTATTTGGACTGATGCAGTTTTGATATGTGATGACCTCATTTTCTCAGAGAAAATCTTTTATTTCAATTCCACGAAACAAAATTTTACTTTGACTTTCCATCTAAAATTGAAGATCTCTTGAGGCCAATAAGATCAAGATTTCCTTTTGTACTTTTAGATAATTTTTGGTGTTCATTACAAAAACCTTATTTCATTTTTTTCTCTTGTGCAGGAGGACACTTGCTTTTTTCCTAGAACGTAAATAAAAATTTTAACTTCTCAATATTTGGCATTTGTTTGTTGGGGAAGCCTTTTAAAGCATGGAGCTTTGAAACATGTACGGAATTTGCATCCATAGACACTTATCTGCAAAACAAACATATCTTTCTAATTTTGTACAGAGAATGTTGCATTTTATGTTACTTTATAACACATCAAATACATTTGTGTACATTGATAATAACAGATTTTCACTAACATCTCAAAAGTGCATTTTTCACTGTATAATACATATCTGTACTCTTCCTTGGACACAAAACCTTATGCCTTTTGTAGATATATGTTAGCATAGAGATCGTGCTCACTGACAGACATTAATCTCATTACATCAGTTTTTATAATTATCACACGACTTTACACTGTTTCTTGAGTACTAGTCCCAAGTCACAGCTTCAAAAATATTTACACCATCCAGTACAAAGTAACAGCTGTTTTGCCTTGACCTATGAGCTGCATTGAACTGCACTGCTTTGGAAGATGGTCTGTAGTTTAGTCTTTCACCAGCTGGATTCCAGTTGCAATTTTGATATGTTAAGAATTGCTCTCTTAGGGAAAATCTTTTATTTCAATTCCACAAAACTTAATACTACCAAAAATTTCCACCAAAATTTGAAAATCTATTGAGGCCAAGACCAAGATTTTATTTTGTACTTTTTGATAAACTATGTCTTTTGTTAAATTACGATCATCTCATTTTCCCCCCTTGTACAAAAGGATAATCTTCTTGCAAAGATGTAAATGAAACTATATTCTCAAACAAAGGCTTTTATAACTTGAGGAATCTTTTTCATGCATGTAGCTCTGAAACATACGGAGTTTTTATCGATAAACAGTTATCTGCAAAACAAACTTATCTTTCAAATTTTGTACAGAGAATGGTAATTTTAGGTTACTTTATGACACATCAAATACATATGTGAACATAGACAATAACAGATTTTCACTAACATCTCAAAAGTGCATTTTTTCACCGTATAATACACAACTGTACTTCTCACTGTATAAACCAGGGTTATCTGACTTTATTAACCAAGAGGTATCATTGGAAACAGTATCAACCTCATGTGTCAACAATGACACTTTCAATTACACAACCCTTCTTTCTAAAAGTATTCAATATTTATTTTTGGCCACATTCATGCCCACAGACCAACAATTTATGGTATGGTGGACAACCCTGATATATACAAAACAGTACTTCTCTGTAAACGCAAAACTCTATCTCTTTTGTAGTTACATGGTAGCATAGAGATTGCGTAAACTGACAGACATTAATCTCATAACATCAGTTTTAATAATTATCACACAACTTTACACTGTTTCTTGAGTTCTAGCCTCAAGTCACAGCTTCAAAAAGTATTTACACCTTCCAATTTAAAGTAGCAAGCTGTTTCGCTTCAATTTACTTTCCGTGTTAAACCGAATCACATTGGAAGATGGTCTGCAGCTTCTATCTTTCACCAGCTGGATCCCAGGAATGGAGAAAATTGAGGCAACTGGAAAATAAAAGAATAAGTCTCTCAGGGGGAATATGGGTATTATTGAGTGATGAGACTTGAAAGAATTTTTATTTCATGATCTAAAAGAGATGCATAGCCTTAAAATGTTATTTAAACCACCCCATCCACTTTAACATCTCTGAAATTTAATGTATTTAGTACTGTGATGGCATGTAGCAGTGATACTTGAATGGAAAAGTACACTAAGTAGGAAAATTTTCATTGTAAAGATAAGGTACTCATTTAGTTTTATAATTACTAACTATTAATCAAATAAAAAATATCTTTAAAGTCAAATTAGATAATAGATGGTTTGACTACTTTGTGGCATTTCAGATACTCAAACATGATCAAGTGTTTAAAGTCTGAATTTTATTCATAATATAGATTTTTTTGAACTTAACATTTTTGAATTTATTGGACATAATTTTGGTGGATTCTTAAAAACTTCCTCCAGGATGTTTATTCTGAGCATAGAACATAAAACAATAGAGCTTGACAAAACTTGTCCACAACATATTTGAAACAAAATTAAAGACATCATCAGGAAATGCAGCATAATATGCTGCTGAGAAATTTCCTGTTTTTAAAATGAGATAACTCAAAACAATGGAATAAACAAAATTAAGAAAACAATCTCTTAAATATATATTTTTCAACGATTATTTTCAATTTTATAAAATTAAAATTTCATAAAATTCTATCTATATCTGTAGAAATTCAAGCCATTTAGACACTTACCATCAGGTAAATTGTGAATTTCCTTC
>KZ308631.1:112884-123071 GCA_000376725.2 Ladona fulva
GTGCATAAAATAACTTTGTTACATAAAATGAGCCTATTACGTACGTCTATCATCAAGATATCAATCTGAGACATTTCTCTTAAAAATATTTGAATTGAATTTAATAGTGTGGTATTCCATTACTACAGAGAGTTATTTGATTAAATTAGGAGAAAACCAGGAATTTTTAGATGAATTAAAAATAAATTAAGAAGCACTATTCCTGTAAGAAAAAGAGAAGGTTGGAACACGGCTATATATGAATTAGAGGTTTAGCACTACCCTTGTGGAGACCCCCGAGGATGAAAGCGTTGCTTTTGAAATGATCATTGGGCTTCCCAGAAATCGGTAATCCGGAGCTTCCCGTTTGTCTCTGAGCGCGAGTTCCGCTTGCCAAAAGACGGCTTACAGAGTGTTTTTAAACCTCTAAAGCACTATTCCTGTAGAGTTCTATGACCAAATTAAATTATTTCAGAAACATTAATTAATTCTTTCGAGGCTTATGGACAGGAATATTTTAATTCCATTTCTTCAGCTTTAGAATCAGGTCATGCTTAATAGTGCTTTTATATGAAGATTTGATGAATTCAATTGAAAATATTTATCAGAGTATTTGATAGCAGAAATATCCCTACATTATCATCAGGGAAATAACAAACATCCATATAACATCTCCTATGATATGTGTTGAAAAATAAAATTCTTCTAGAGACAATAATTTCAAATACAGTAACACTCACTTAAGACAATTTTCAAGGGACCAACTAAAAACCACATTACGAATGAGACAGCATTTTAACCAGGATATGATAACTTTTATTTTTTGTAGGTTAAAAAATGACAGGGAATGACTTTTTGGCTCTTTATTTTTTAAACATGTGCCTCAGACCTTAAAAGATAAAGGGATCTTCTTCATTTACTTTTTATGCTGCAACTGTGAACAGGATATGTAAAGAGTACATAAACTATTGCTGAGGTGCTTTCTTGAAATATTTTTTGAAGACTTAAGATACTTCTCAGATCAACTTTTTGGAAAAAGGTAGAACCCTCTTCTGTTGTTTCATTTTGGTCACTTTTTACCAAAAATTAAGCAATTTTTACAAAATATATTTTTCTGGATGAATAACAAATGTTTTTAACAGCAGTGGGAGGCAAAATTTATTCAAATTTTTCATTTGGATCTCAAGTAGCTCCAGTTCTTGGGTGTTTGGATTCTGGGGCAAAATGATGAAAAGTCTCATCCTTTCAGAGCTTAAAAAATTAAAACAGGTCTGAAATCATTAAATGTATCTACAGGAAAAGATAATACAAGAACATAGACATAAATTCCAAGGATGGATAAGAAGGGATCATACTTTTTTTTCAGATGTACTCAAAGGCATACTGAGAAAGAAGATATTGTGGAATTCAAATCAAATGATACGGAAATCATAACTTCCAAATTCTGATACTAAAAATATGCACTAAATATGAAGGGAATTTTGGCTTATAAGGTATAAAGCCTCAATTAGCAATGATGCTCAGCTTAGTCAGATTCATCAGGGAATTATCTATACATCCAGTCTGCTGAAGCTTGCAATGGCAATTGTTTTGCACTTGGCTATTAAACTACGAGTTGTACTTAATACATAAATATTAACCAAAGAAGAAAAATATTTTCAAGTCATAAAGTTAAGCAGAATTTTTCAGTCATCAGTGATAAATATTTGCAAACTTAACCAGGTCAAAAATGATCACTATTGAGTCACTGTGGTGAAACCTGATGGGGAACACTTAAATTTTAAACATGAATTTAAAGAATGTGAGTAAAAATAAATGACGATAACTTACGCATAAAAATTCATAGAGTAAATTTAAACCATCTTCATTGAGACGTGAAGTTTTTCTGAGTGGTTCAGAGAAATGGACTGGAGCATGCCTATGAGGAGTTGAGGAAGGTGAGAGAGGAGGAGGGATGATGGCAACGTAGGTTTGGAAATCTGGCAAAGCAGCTAGTGCTGGCCATGCTGCTTCAGATGGTGGGCCTAAGGTCTTAAATATGAACTGTAGCTGCTCCTCAACTGAAGAACCAGGAAATAATGGCCGTCCACTTGCCATTTCATAAAAAATGCACCCCACTCCCCTGAAATTGACAGAAAGGTATTAATTTTCAATTTAAGGAGAGAATGGAAGGGGAAAGAGCGCATTCATGCTCATTGACAAAATAAAAATTAGCTTTTGTGCATAGTACAATTTGAAAAAGTTTTACTTCATTAAGTGCCACACTTAAGCTGTGAAATTCAAATCAAAATGACAAGGTTGCCAATTACCAGTCAACAATAAGAAGATATTTGCAATTAAATAAACTGCAATTTGGTTGGGATTTGTAAAAAGCTTCAACATTTTAGAAGATTATTTTTGCTCAAAAATTTTTAAATTGGAACCTGATACAATTTATTTTTTATCCCTACAAATGACAAAAATTTAGAGTTTGTTAAATTAATCAAAAGCTTGCTTCCCTTCTTTATAATAAGATCTCGGTGATGATTCCTCCTAGTGTATTATTTTTAAATGATTCTTCTTTCGTCTTCATGAAGAAAAATTTATTCTAAAATTTTATTACCAGGCTTGTAAAAAGAATACAGTCATCTGAGTTAATGTAAGGCAAAATTTCTTCATCACTAAAATGTTCTAATACAAAGCTTTTATACTAGACCAAATATGTAGGATAGTCTTGCATATCAATGCTAGCAATTCTTTAGCATCCCGATATCTTCCAATATATCTTAACAGATGATAAAGGTACAATAATACAACACTCATAAATGTAATATAAGCATGTTATAATAGGAAGAAATAGTTTTGCAGTTACATGATCAATAATTCAGTTAACAAATGATCATTTAAAGAATTGTCCAATTTACTTCACTAAAGGTCTTCTCAACAGGCCTTTTCGAGTAGTTGAAGTAATGGAACATAGTCGTCAACTTTATGCAGAATATATTTCTAATTAGATAACATTGCTATTGGCCAAAATTGTTACAGATGTCACAATTACATTAACTTTAAAGATACATGAGAGACTTTCTTATTTTTGGATGCCAACTCATAAATATGTATGTATACATTAAGGAGAGTGAAAAAAACAACCATTTAAATTTGAATGCTTCAGTCAGCTCTCACCTACAGATAAACTACATATATTTTATGAAAACTGTTGTAACAATGCAAAGGTAACGTCAGAATAATTTTTAGTCTCACAATCACATTTAAAACTATTTCCTAACAGATAAAAAAGATATAAACAGGATGGAAATAAAATAAGCCCTTGAAAACTAACCATATATCAATTGGAGTTGAGTACTCAGTAGAACCAAGGAGAACATCGGGAGGTCGATACCACAGAGTGACCACCTCATTGGAATAGGTCTTTGTAGGTACAGACTTTGCTCTTGCTAATCCAAAATCAGCAAGCTGCAAATGAAAGAGTAATCTCATTGAATCACATATGAAATCGCAACTCTTTTCAGAGAAAGAATAATCCTTAGATATAAAATCATTTGAGATGCTAAGAGAAATGCAAAGTTCATAAAGTGATGATACCAAAACCTCTTATGGAAACTGCAAGTAATAGGACCTTCAATTAAAACTTAAAATCAAGATCCTCACATCTGGTGACAAAGAGAAGGGAAGATTGCATAATACCTCTAACTAAAAAAAGAAAACAGTAAAAAATTGGCAAAAGAAGATGGAATTCATTGATAGGCCATTATGAATGATGATGTATAGAGTATTGCAGCCTTCAAACATTACAATTAAAAGTCTTAATGATTATCTACTAGATAAAATAAATCTTATGATTCATCTACAAAGACATTTCACACATTCAGTCATTCATTGATTAATTTAACAAAAAATGAGTCAAAACTGTTTGAGAGATTTGAAAAGCCAACACTTAAAAACTGTTCTTAAAATTTTTAACCTTCTATATTTGAGACATTTCTATTATTACAAGAATTTACATTAACATTACTTCATCAGCTGTGTGTTATGTTGCATTATGAGTATTAATATGAGTTTAAGGAGATTTTGATAATTTTGGTGAAAGGCAGTGATATAGGTGAGTGATTAGAACTTGGGGATATAAGAGTACACATAAATGGATGGATGGGTGATAGATGAGTGTACCAAAAGAGTGATGGGTCCCTGTACAGACCCTAGAGTAAATTTTAAAGGCAAAAATATTTATTTCTCAATGCCCCACAAACATCCAACATTGGACAATTACAGTGGTGGGTTTCAAAATTAACAATGGATGAAACACACATGACCATTCCCTAACCGGAAAAATCCCACTAGCCAGGATTCGAACCTGGGACCTTGGGGTTGGAGCGCTAGCGTGCTAGCTCGCTAACCACTCCACCACCAATATGATTTGTAACTGTGTGCGGTAGAGCCAGTTTGAGTTAAATACATTAAAATACCACATACTTATGACTTGATTGGTACAGAGAATAGGTTCCACAAAAGTGCTGAACAAATTGTAATTTTACAAATGCAAATTAACATTTGTAAATGACATGAGTATAGGTTCTCAAAAAAAGATTACAATATAATCAACTTAATTTTACTATCATTCGCAAATAATAAGACAAGAATGAGTAGGTTTATTAGTAGGTAACAGAGATGCTTAATTAGAATATGATGTACAATGATTGTGAAAATGACAGAACGCAGGAAGAAATGTACTGCAGAATTCCCAAAAGGATTTTTTAAGGATGTAATACTGTAATGTGAGAAAAATTACAGAAAGGACCAATTCCACATAAATGGAGATTTCAGAACACATAGTAACATTGATGCATAGGAAAGCTTGGATTGGGACGTTTGTATGGAATTGGTATTTCAAGTGAAATGTGTGCAACTCAAATAAAAACTGGAATGAATATAAAAAAGACACAAAGACATATCTTAAGTAAAAGAAGTCAACAAAGATAAGGAAGTATTGATTAATTGCAGACTGCCAAAAAATGTACATGAAGGAGGAAATGATAGATTTCTTTGCTGGTTAGTTTTTGCAACAAAAAGTTTTTACAGATGTTATTTTTAAAAGAATCAATACAATAATAGAAAGGAAACAATATTCAATTGCACCTCACAGAATTTTGAACTTAATAAAATCTTACTTACTTTTAATTCCCCTCGTTCATTTATCAATAAATTTTGAGGTTTGAGATCTCGATGAAGGATCCTTCGTTCATGGCAGTATGAAAGACCCCGTAAAAGTTGAAATAAAAATATCTGAAAAAGGATAAATTTCTTATCGGACTAATTTCACAATGGTTATTCTCTTGAACAATCAGGGCCATTCTTATGATAAAAAAATAATGCATGCATGAAAGATACATACCTTAACATTATTCATATCAATTATGTTACCACAATCATCCATGTACTGTTTCAGGTCTTTTTCTAAATATTCAAAAACTAACGTTAATGACTGATTAGTGTGAACTTTGTCATGAAGAGTCACTGAAATAAAAAAAATCAATAATGATCATCATCTCAACAGTGAAATCCAAAAAAATATGAAAGATAATGTTTTTAAATATGATAGAAAAAAGTTGCTCACCAATATTTGCATGCTTTAGCAATTTTAGAAGAGATACTTCCCTAATGGCAGTGCATGGCGCTCCTTCCTCATGCTCCAGTCTAATTTCTTTCAGTGCTACTAGATTGTCAGTTAATGTTGAGCGCCCTTTATATACAGTTGCATATGTTCCCTGCAAAGGAAAAGTGATTTTGTGGTTCAGCAATGTTTTTTACCCTCCGGTATTTTTACCATTTATCACTAATTATTGCTTTATCTTGAAATTTGTAAAGTAAAACCTGTCTAAGGAAGAATCAGTTTACGGTTTAAATCTGCAGAGGCCGATAGCACTAAAAATATTACTGCATAAACACATGGTTTTTCACAGGAAATCCCTCTATGCGGTAGAACCTGTATAACGCGGATGGATAGCTATAATACTTCAACCTTGCATACAAACAAGTAGTATTAAAACCCGTATAAGGGTGAATGAAGTTTTCTTGTTTACTAATGTATTTACAGTTGGCTTGCTTCTCTTCCAAGTTGGTTTACCCTCTCAAAGGGATGAACAAACAGTTAACCATAAAAAAAAGAATAATGGAAGAAGAAAATAGGAATCCCACTTTTCTTTTAAATGCAACTTGCCACCCAAAACTCTAACTTTTGAGCATTTGGCTAATACTTCTACCTCAGGGTACAAAACCAGCTCTACAGCTTCTTGATAATTGAACATACAGTAAAAATGAAACATTGATGCTTCAGCATCTTATAGCTTATACAGAAATCTGTTGAATAATATCAGAAATGACCACTAAATCGATGTTCAGGAAGCTATTACATTATTAAGTAACTCAATCAAGTCTGTTAAGGATAATTCCATAAGAAAGTGTTTTCAAAACTGTGCATTTATATTTAATGATGGATATGATGGTGGAGAAGTTGATTGAGTTCTTTATCATTAGCATCTCATATATCTCTTAAATCAGAGTTCAACACTGATTGAGAAGATTTATCCTGATGATATTGGAAACATTGCAGAGAATGCTTTAACAGAAGCCAATGAAACTGATTTAGCACCTATGATAAAATCAATGAGAGAAATTCAGGAAATGAACAGAGTTAGGAAGATTTTAAGGAGCTATTAGTCCTTCCATCATTGCAAGAATTGTGTTATATTGATACTGTTAAACTGTAGGCAAAAATTAAGAGAGAAAATGGACTTCATTAATAAACTATTTAGTTTGCATTATTTAACTGTATGAGAAAGCCAATTTAAAACAAAACAGCTAAACTTGGCCACTTTCCTCCATTATATTTCATAGAGTATTTATATTTTTATAATAAATTTAGGATTTTCTTAAAATCACATTTTTTGTGTTTCTTTTATATTATATAGTATAATTTACAAGCTTATCCCCACTTATTATTTTAGTTTATTCTGCCAATGAGGTGATTGCCTATTAGGAAGAAATTGATTGCATTCCAATTAATTTACTACATTCATTGCATTATCTCAATATTTAATTGTTTTCCAGTTCTTGAAACAAATACTACTTAAAAACTGTTAATAAATAAATGCCTTTTTTATTAACCTACCTAACCTGAAATACCTGCATAGACCAAAAAATTAACTCTGTACCTTGGGCTTCCACCTTACACAGGTTTTACTAATTAAAATTCACATCTTGATAACACCACCCTTCACTGGGCATCAGGATACTGCACTTTCAATGGTCACTTACAACTTCAGCAAAAGCAATAAGAACTAGGTTATCTAAAGCCTAAAACATTGATAAAAGTATGATCAACTCCATCATAGGAGCATAAGTGATTTTAATAAAAACAGTTACACTATCCAAAGGTTGGATATAATATAGCAGCTATCTGAGAGTGAAACATTTCAAAACATTAACAAGGGCATGAGCCTTACATGTAACGTTCCTTTGATTAGGTGGGTGATGCTCTGTTAATTCTAATTTTCATTTATAGTCATAAATGAAAATTAGCCCCTAAAGACATGAGCTTCAATTTTATAGCAAATAACATTTTATAAAACTAATTTAACCATTTCAAATATCTTAGTGGTGTATTTCATTATGTTTACAAAAAAGGACAGCATGATGTTATGGCTGCCAAACAGGTATCAAGTTAAATTGATTGAAAGCCAAAGTAAGAGTGGCAAACAATGTTTTGGCAAACTGGCACTAGATGAATTAAAATGAACTTTCATCTTACTTAGCCTTTATTGGCCGAGTGGTTCCTATAGGAACCACCAAATTTTTTTGCTTATGGCCAAGTGGTCCCCTTAGGAACTACCAAGACACTCTTTGTTTCAAATCAGCTGATTATCACTTTCGTCGCTGAGGAACTGTTGATATTTTTCTTAGGCGCTCGGGATGACCCTCCAGCTAAAGTCAGAGGAATGAAGCACACACTGCCATGTGATATACATCCATTATCATTAATCCCATCTTTTAAAGGTTAAAGTCAGGGCATTAAACAGAAATTTTTCTGTTCCAGATTTTGCTCAGGTTCAATAAAAATGCAAAATTTTGATGTACTTTCAGTTTCTATCTTCTGTTAGATGATTGATGCCATGACATGCATGTGCTAGGATGTTGGGAAGGATGCCAAATACTATGTAGTGAAAGTTGTGAGGAAAGGGTTAGCTGTCTGTAACTGTACAATTTAGTGAGAGTGGTGGGGAATGGGTACGCTGCCTAGTATGTATGTGGCATGAAAGACTATTCCTTAAGCCATCAGAAATTTCTAATATATAAGTTAAACAGAAAAACTGATTTGGTTTATGTTCAAGAATTATGATGTTTTGTTTTAGGTTAAGTTTTTACCAAACAAAAATTGTTTCCTTCTTTTATAGTTGGTACTGCATTGAGGCCCTGCATTAGGTATCTTCTCTGCAGCATATTTTCTCTAATGAACTAAGATTGGTGCTTTTTTCTGCAAACTTCCTTAAATTTTCAAAGAAAGTGCTAAATCTATTTTTCTTTTTCCTTTTACATGTTTTAGGGCACTTATCTTTTCAACTATGACAACTTGTGTTAGTCACACATTGGAGATTAAATGGACTTGGGTTAAAGACCCATATTCATTTTCATTACCCTAACTATATGTACATGAACAAGATGGAATGCACAAACTTATCTTTGTCACTAAAAATTTTCTAATTGGCACCAGGCAAAGATTTTCAAAGCAGATTTTCATAAAGATCTAACAGAGATATTTTATTTAAGTTTAAGTAAAATTCTGGGCTATTTGCTTACCTGCCCCAATTTCTCCAGCTTGGTATAGGTTTCCATTCTTCCAAAGCCAATTTCCGATAGTGACTGCCTCCTACTTGATCTTGTAAGAGGACCATCAATTGTAGGACTAACATTCTGTTTAGCAATAAAGGATTCTGGTAAATGCAAATCAGCCGGCAGGGAAAGCCTCTTATTGATATCTTGCTGAAGTATTAACAAAAAAATGCATGTTAAAACAACATTTCTCACAACTTCAGCTCTTAAAGAAAACCCACTATTCTCAGATGAAAATTATAGAAAATAAGCAATACATGGAAATTTAGCCACCTTTGCATAAATGAATACACTTTCTTGGTTTATTCCTCACATGCCCAAAAGATAATAGAAAACTTTATTATCACTGTACTAAGATGAATTATTTTTACTTTTTGCCATTTACAGATATGTACACACAACTCAGCATTTTTGAATTGCTATGAGCTACATAAAGGCTTTATGCAAGGGTGGCTACTGAAATTTAATGCAAGCAAAGAAAAATATCCTCATTTCAGAAATAAAAGATCCAATTTAAATCAAAAACACCCTATTTCCTCAGACTTTTGATAATTTATGAGACAAATATACTGTATTCACCTGACTATAAGACAAATCCTATATTCTCACCACTTCAGATTAGGAAAAAAATCGTTTTGAAGAATTTTCAAGAAAATTCAAGACATTAAACAACAATAAGTTAATATAAAAAATTCAAAATAAACATTTAATTACAATATTCAGGTGCATAACTGTATATAGACTGCGCATAATAATGATTTTCAATGACGTTTGCTGTGTACTTTTTTGCATTACTTATTGAAAAAATTTAAATTACTTCATATTAGGTAGGTGATGGTATTTATTTTGAGGAGATTTATTAGTAACTCTTTCACATCAAAACAAGAATCGAATACATATTGGAGAAAATGTGACTTTGAAAACCAATGTTACATGTTAAAGATACTGTGCATGCATGTCTACCAGTCTATTCTTATCACTTCCATCATGTTCTCTAACAAGAATATTCTCCAGATCATTTCCAGCATAATGAAGAATTCAATTGACAGCATGTCCCTTACCCTCAATGAATCCCCTGGTCATCTATTCCATTTTCCATCTAACTGCTAGATCATTAGTTCTAAATTCATCCAACTACTTTCATTACATATGAACACTATCCCACTTGGCATCTACTCTTTTGGAAGATTATTCCTTTTTGAAGTAAAAATATGAAGGAAAATCTTTTCCATCAAGTGATGCTATCATTTCCATAGTTTGTAATTTTTTATTACCTGCTGTTACTAAAATAGCTGATTTTGTTCTTTTGTCATTAATAGTGGTAT
>KZ308631.1:161118-222241 GCA_000376725.2 Ladona fulva
CATCTTCCATTCAATTATATAACCTAAAATTGTTTCTTTTCATCTGTTCGGTATTTATATATATAAAGAACGGAAAAAAGCCCGTTTTTTCGCGCTCTTGAACGGAGTGCTTACTTAGAAATTTATATCTCCGTATGAATGAACTAAATCGAAACGAAATTTTGATAATATAAGAAAAATTTTTTTTGTGATTAATATTATTTCAATGGCCCGATAAGAAGTCGTTATCGATCATACGAATTAACTTTTTCTCGGTAATGGATGGACATATAAATGCGAGCTTGATATAGATTCATTATAAAGCTTTCGTTAGGAGTTTTCGCGAGTTACAACTTACATCAATCACAAATAAGAGATTTACTTCATACGAGTTTATATATAACAGGACGGAAGGTGCGCGATATTTGGAAGCAGAATACTTGCGTTGTCGCATTTATCCCTTCTTATCTTATAACATTGGATTATTAAAGCAGAGGAACAACCGAAAAATAGGCTGGGACTGGTGAATTCCATAATATTGCATATTGTATTGTATCTTCTAGAAAACTCCGCGGTATCTAATTTATGAGCTTAGTGGTCCGTGAGGTCCGAAAGGTTGGCGACCGCTGCTCTAGACCAGAAGAGGGTCAACTTATCCGTGCAGCCACAAGTGTGACGTATGAGAAGTAAAATTCGCCACTGCAACAGAGAAATCAGGTAGCTCAGTCAAAAATAAAAAAAATAACATTTTAACTAGTTTATTTAAACAAGCTCTCATTTAATACTTGGTAGAAAACACTAAATACGAAATATATAAATTTTATTAAAATAAATATGTAAGAAATATTATGACAATGCATTTTGACCGCGATTTGATGGATATAATCTATGAGAAGTTACAGAAACGCTGTATAACTAAATTTAATGCAGGTCTGAGTTCCACTTATAAATGGACAACAACTTGATCAGCCAAGTCTAGTTATGTTTTACCACAAGACCTATAATATGGAAAGCAACGCTTCGAGGCTCATTATTTAACAACAACATTGTATCTTGCAGTACATTACATGAATGAACGAGAAGCAGTGCAATAAAGTACAATGCTTTTTAGCAGAGAGTGTTCATAGAAAGCAGTACTGAACCGAGAAATTCAGTACGACTAGTCACCTTAGTTTAGAGTAATCCATTTCTTTTCTTCCTCTTTTAAACATGTTTTCGTAAAATTCCCATCGATGATGGTAATTCAAATTGCTCGTTTCGTAAATATGTGCCTTGAAAGTGAGATGAGAAGTAATTTTTTGATAATGATTTTAGAACATTTTTAGTAAAAAACACTCTTGTCAGAGTCTGTTGATAGTAAAATACACTCTTTCACTATTTCATTCCGTAATTGTGGAAATCCTTTCATTCACACCGAAAACAGCAACGCGAGAAATTGCGTAGGGCGGGGGTAGGAGGTGAGGAAACCATTCTCCTATTTAGCTGAAAGATTCGAATCTCTCACGACAAACAGTGAGATGGATTAAAACCAACAATTACCGAGTTGCAGTTCTTATTTCGTTGCAAATAAACATTAGTATGAACAGCACTTACAGAATGAGTTATGTTACAGATAAATTCGTTACTAAAATATGAACATTTTAAGTAACGCGTCAATAATGAACCCCTATTAAGTGCCGTTCCCCTCGACTACTATTTCACGCTGCAAAATGTAACTAAATAAATATATTTAACAATGAGTATCGGAGAGGGGGAATGAAATCGAGAAATCAAATTCTGAGAAAGAATATAGAATTGGAGGAGAGAAACTGTGTGTTTTCGAAGAGAAAAGAGGGATGAAATAATGACCTTTGCAGAAATCACTTAATTGTCTGGCAGCGGTTATTTCTGTAGAAAATACGTAACAAGCACCCAACTTCCACAAATAAATCGCCATTCAATATTTTTCGACAGCGTCGAAAATCTTCTGCTTACCCCGGGGTTGATCACTTTCCCCCATCGATAGGCCATATTCGTATCAAACAGAGATCATTAGAAATATAAACCGTGGCCATTTTTGGCACACTAAATTGCGAAGCACTTTCGTCAACTTGAGACATATGATATCACTCGGGCTTGAAAAAATTAAGATGATCCTTATTGTGACATTAAGAGGAATGAAAGTTCATTATTCCTAATTATATTCGGTGAGGGTATACGTATTTGTGGCATAGTAAAAGCAAGATGGGACTTGATGGTCTTCTGTCAAGTACGTAGCTATTCATAATAGCCTTACGAAATAAGGCCGTTCACAGTTGCGTGTAGCATTAATACTAAAGTTTTTACGTCAAAATCAAAATCACATAATAAGTAAACGAAATGAGGATAATTTATCGAACTTAAGAAAACGTGATAAATGAGGCAGAGAAACATAAGGACTGCTGTTTGAATGTGCCAGGAGAAGGGTGACCAGATATTAAAGGCAGCATGTAAGCCCGTTGGCAGATCCCTTGACGCTGCACACGAATATCCTCCAGAGCATAGGGATTCCCACCAAATATTTTCAATCGCGAAGGGCATTACGCGCATTCTGTTTAGCGAAACGACGAGAGCGTTGAAACTATAATCGCACGGAATATAATTTAGACGTACGCGAAATTTTGACAGTGGAGCTCGGTAATTAACAGTTGGATGTTGGCCACGGGTTACCGGAAGCGACAGTGCTAACTAAATCAACGTTTAGCGAGGTCAGGGAAAAATAGAATCATAGACTAGAATAGACTGCCGTCATTAATAGTTCGACGTTGGCTGTTTCCGGAAGCTACTGTAGCTCTAAACAGAATCCAGAACGGGTCCAGTAGGGGATTGTGCAAGGGATTTAAAATATGAACGTCAACACTCGTAAAAATTCCCTTTTTAACTGTGTAGGAACATCACTCAGATTTTATCTGCGTTACCGAAAATCAATACCTGGGATTGATACGTTGAAAAACTTGAGTAAAAATTTATGGTTAAAGTAGTAGTATTGTTACAAGTGCTTCGACAGCTAAGGTCATTCGCACGTAGGGAATCGAACCCGGGACCGCTTTCTTTGGAGTCGAACGCGTTGTACAATTAGCTATCTGGGAGCCCCAATTTATGGTTTAAATATTACGAAATATACAGGTAGTGAAAGCTGAAATCTGACAAATGTCATCCTAACAAAACTTGTTGATGATATTCTCCTACGAACCTCATATTTATTTATCTAGGTCTTAATTAAGGCGAGATTGAGACTAAAAAGTATCATCTTCCATCTAACTTGTCGTCAATGTTATTATTAAAACATTAATAGATTTGTAGATAGAAAAAGAGAGAAAAACTTAAGAAGAATTTGAGTATGTAAAAAACCTAAGTAGTAACTTAGGAAAAAAATATCTCCACAGCAGGAAAACACCCACAGAGAAGGGGTGAGTGAAAAAACCTGCGCAAACTTACTGACAGTAGAAGCTAAAAGATGTGTAGGAAACTGTGTATACAAAAATCGATTGGGCAGTACTGTAACAATAAATCACTAAAACTAATTCACTAAAGCAATAAAGAATTATAAAAATAGCATTTCAAACAAAAACATCCTAAAATTAAATTCTTTATATGAATTCATATGTGTACGCTAGTCGCTGAATACCCATTAGCTCCGTTTATGCGACTCAGCAAGATAGTTATTTTGAAGGTGAATAAGAGACCCTTAAACTACCCACGCTAAGTAAGCGCTGACGCAGGATTTGCCATCCAAAATGCAGGAAAGAATGGAATTGCGTTGAAGCGTCGCATATGTAACAGGCCATTTACCGAGGCTGCTCCAATTTTCATCCTAAGCGAACCTTGTCGAGGAAGCATCCCCAAAATGATTCCGTTACTATAAGTACATAAGTATAAGTATATAAGTATAAGTACAACACAAGTGCGTAACGTACTGAGGAAAATGCGTCGGGAAATATGCTTCACCATCTTGAATGAGGGTTGATTACCCAACTTTAAGACGTAGCTCGACGGAGGTTACAGCTATAAGAACCATGTTTCGAAAATATAGCCAAGATTTTGATCGAAACACGAGTTGTACCGGATCTAGAATTTTGCTCGTTCGAACGAAGTGCTTTTTCTTCACGCGGAGAGATATGCGCGAGAAATTGCAAATCAATGACTGGACCAAGGCATGACTGAGTGGATGAAATTTAGCATCTATATTACCATCACGGTACCGGAAACGCCGCAAAAACAGCGTGATACAAAGAACTGAACAAATGGTTAAGAAATAATGACCTTAGTGGGCGGCAAAGATAATAGAAGTAGCATTTCACAAACGAATTGCGGAACACGGAGGTAGACTACGAGGTCGAGACGATTGTTTTATTGACGTGGCCTTAAGAGAGAAGGTTTACATTGCTGTGCACCTGAACCACGTATTTTAATTATTTGCTTTCTGATCTTATTAATATGAGCAAGGGCGGATCTAGCAACTCTCAATGGGGGATTCAAGACAATTAATTCCCTCACGAACTCATCGCCAATTAATTTTAAAAACCCTTTTCGTCGTGATAAATATAGTAATGCAAAGTGGTCGTGGAAAAACTTAAAATTCTGATTTCAATTTAAGCTACTAGTCAGATCCTGGACAAATTGCTAGCATGTACTACAGTCACCAAGGGGGGAACGATCGACCATTTGCCCCCAACCCCCGGAATGAATGAGGGATCACAGCATGAGATATCATTATGTACCGTATTTACAGGAGCTTTAATTATAACATAATTAATTCTGTTTCATACGCAGTGGGATCATCATTTAGGAAAATGATTACAGAACTGTCACCAAAAGGGCTCCCAAATAGCCAAGGGGGCAACGCTTTCGACTTTGGTGAAAGCGGTCCCGGGTTCGATTCCCGGGATTGTGATTCTCAATCACCAAAAGATTGAGATTTAAAATTATAGAGGTTGATTTCGAATGTGGGAGTTCTTAGAGGAAAATGTCAAAAGCTAATTTTAGATTTTAAGAAATAACTAAGAAATGATTGCCTCCCATCGCTCGTGTTTCTGTACAGGGTGGAAGAAATTGTACCTATCAATTAATTTTGTCTCAGACTTGCTTATGGTTGTGATAATAAGAAAGCTACTGAGGTATGAGTGAGGTTGAATAATGGCATTAATCTTGGTCACTCATTATTGCATGCTGCGAAATGTCTGACTCATTATGCTGCAATAACACTCATACCATTCTAAAAGAGGAAAGCAACAGAAAAATACCTCACTCCTCATTTTGCCTAGTCGCTCGATCCTCTCTCTGAAGCTTTAGGTCACTAATGGTGGATGGAATGAAAATCCAACTAGCTTTCACCCTGATATTTTTTCGTATAGTGGTTATTCTTTTTTACTGAGGCTCTGTAATACGGCGATAACTTTGAGAAAACAACAAAGTTGGAGATCAAACTCTGAAACAGAAACTAAATGCGACACCGGCTTAACTCTCTCTTACTTGGATGAAAGCCAAGCTGAAAAATTTCCCCTCCGCGTCGGTAACATCTTTAACTTTGTTGTTTAGTCGTACCAATTCTACTTCGCCTTATTTCCGTAATACGCAAAGAGCAGGGAATCGAACCGTAACATTTTTCGTTCCTGTTTTCACTCTGGTTCAACGAAAATACCAAATAGCGGTTCAGACCCGGCTTCGCTTCTTCTACCAACGTCGTACCGGTTCGAGCCGTTTTATTTCGGCTCCAACCATTGTAATATTATATTCCTCTAATAGTTTGCTTCATCATTCTGAGTTTTTTCTATATACGCTATATTACTTAACCTTTCGTCAGTACCGCCTAAAAATCATAACACGAACACTCGCGCGTTGTATTCCGTACAACGGGTCTATTTCGGCCAAATGTCTAAAATGAGTTGATCTAATTGTATTTTATGATGACTAAACTTTACCTTATGACATATGTAATGAGTTGTCGTTATAAATTTATCNGCACAAGGGCGAATTTAATTTGCAAAAGGGTGAATTCAATTTGAAAAAAGGTGAATTTTATTTGCAAAAGGGTGAATTTAATTTGAAAAACCTATAGTTAGGGTGTGATAGGATTATCGGTGTTTTTATACCCCCTGCCATCCGCCTCTGACGGCTTGCAGGATTTAAATGTGAAGTGTAACACTAATTAGCAGGGACACTCTCCGACCGAGAAGCACGTTTCAAAGGCGTGACAGAATGATAAACAAGGAGATGGGCGCAAACTAACTCGAGAAATTCTAAGAAAAATCGCCTCATTAAATCTACGTTTGCGCAAACTGCGAAACCAAGTGATACAATTGAGCAGTAATTAACTGGTTTCGTACTGGAATGTTCCTTCAATTGAGAAGAATCTGGGGCTGCTTATCACAGCTCCTTGTCAGGCGAGCAACGGACGAATCTCAAACTCACAAGTACGATATTTACGCGACTGAAGAGAAGGAAGTGATTATGTGCACCCTCGGAGAAGAACTTAGCCACGCACCAACAACCGAGAATAGCTCAAGGGGAAAAAAACGCGCACACAGCATCGACTATACGTGAATCACCACTGACGACGACCACTTGGCTCTGAAACGTAGCGGTGGGAAAAAACCGTTCCATGACCGAAGAGTATTAAGTTAATGGTTCCATCACATTACTTTCATGCGAGTTTTAAAATCCGTTGTGTTCACTTTGGCGGACCTTCGCTTTGCAAGTGCCCCTTCGCGGCTAGAACTCCCCCTTCATTCCTATTTAAAGAAACATTTGGAACGCAGCGCTGCTATGTGCATGCGAAGCACTTTTTTGTCTTAGACAACACCCACTACTTTGGCCAATCTCTGCTCGACTGTTCAGGGGCACTGCAGCCGCTTTGGAAACGAGCCGTTTCTCCCGCCACGACCCGCATGTCTCTTCAAAACATCCATCGCGTTTCATACAGCTTCTACATCTACATCTACATTAGTACCCTGCAAGCCGCCTTTCGGCGTGTGGCAGGGGGTGCAAGCACCATGAATTTACTGAATTAACTTCCCTAATCTATTACTTTCGCGTATCGTTCGCGGAAAAAATGAATTCTTGTATCGATTCGTTTTAGCATCTATTTCTCTGATCTTTCTCGCAGTGTCTGAACGGCCTATGTAACATGGGGGGCGCATTATGTCAGCTACATCATCTACGAACGTGCTTTCTCTANACGAAGGATTCGTGAGCTTATAACCTAAAATTAAGGGATCGAAAATAAAGGATATGGCATACGATCATAGTTGACCTTTAAAAACAAATTGGCCTGTTTCCGAGGAATTCGGAGGTCATTCCTAATGTATCGTCACGAAAAACTTCGATTTCAACCCCGATTCCATCCACTTTCCACTCCAAAAATTTTCGTCGCGCGTCGAAATTTCCACCATGTTTAAAAAGTATCCCGTTACAACTTGTTCCACTTTAATAGCCGATATCCATTTTCACGTTTAGCCGAGAGCTTCGGTCCCCATTTGCCTCTCCAAAAATTTTCGAGTAGCCAGGGTCAATTTATTAAGGCGAGATTTATATCGAGTCGCGCGTTGCTCCGTATATTTGCGCGTCTCCGCGAATACCCCCGTTTCCGTCATAAATTTCCCCCAGTAGAATTTCTCGCTCCTTTATAGGAGCCTGTATTTCTTTCTCCACTTCTCCCGCAATCTTTCTCCCCCTCTCGCAGCATTCCCACGCTCGGGAAACCGGTGTTATCGGATATCCTGGACCCGGAGTTTCGGAAGCTTGAGCGCATCGGATCGTTATCCCGTGTCCAGGATCAACCGGTACGAGCGGGCGTTTTTCTTATTCGGATTCATACGGAAACTTTTTTTCGCGAATTCCGCCCCTATCTGCCCCCCGTCCCCGAGATGCCCATCCGCGTCATGTTAGATCAGCCCCGAAGCTTAGGTAAAGCCGAAAGGATGTCCCGAACAATGAGCATTCAGATACCGGCCGTGCCACTCCCCGCCCCCTCGTCATAGCCCGGTTTTATTTTTTCCGCTTTTCCCCTCGCACGTCTCCTCCGATTTGCTCCATTGTGACTTCTTCAGATTGGCGAGATTTTAACTCTCTCCGCACCATCTCGTCGCACGTCACCCCGTTCGTGATCGGTAGGGGCGCATCGCATCGCTGAACGTGGCAACTGAAGGGAGGTGGAAGAGGTTGCAGGGGGAGGAGGGGGTGGGTGCTAGTTTTGAGTGGGCGGAGGCAGGAGATGCACGGACCGATTATTGGTGGGACGTTTGGGGAGAAGGGGATAATGCGAGGGGGAGGGGGTGGGAGGAGCCGGTAAGATGTTGGAATAGATTGGGAGGGATGCTGTGGAAGGGGATGTTACTCATCCGAGGATTTGTAGGAAGGGGCCGCGGGGTGGATTAGAGGGAAGGGAGAGGGTTGGGGAGATGAAAGGGATGGATCGGGGTAGGCATTCGTGGTGAGGGGCGTCTTGCTTTCATTCCTGGGGAATTACTCCAGCTCTATCTATCTCTGCCTTTTTTTCGACCGCTTTTATACCCATAGCTGACTGGCGGGCCATAAAACGTCTGGCGATGTGTATTTACTTCGAAAGTTCTAATCAGCCTGTCCAAATTAGTCGATCTGGGGTGGTGCGATACTCTTTCCCCGTTGAGGTGCCGTGAGATTCATCGGCGTTGGTAACTGGTTTTGATGAACAGGTGGTATTCTGGTGGACTTTTTTCATTATCCCCTCTCCTCTCAATATTAATAATCGCTTCCTTATCTTCAGACCCCGGCAGTGATTTCAACGAACGGAAACTCTTATTCTTGCCCCATTGATTGATGCGTGGTTATGGGCTTAGGAACAGGACCTCGGGTCGTAAGGAATGGACTTGGATTTCCAGGAGCGGGTCCACGAGTTCTTTCCGCCGCTCGAGTTGTTTTTGGCGAAGCCAATTTAATTCCTAATTTTATCCCCCCATAAATTATGTTAGTAAACTTAATTTAGTTGCGTTACGCAGAAAGCTGGATCTTGAATTTAAATACCCCGCCTGATTTATCGTACCCCCGAGCTAAGAAAACCTCACCCATCCGGAATCTAATTGCTGAAGCCCAGTGGGTTGCCTGTCTCTCCAGCAGGTGGTCCTGGTTTCGAGTCCCGCCGTGAAGTTGAACTTTCACTCGCATTGCCCCTGTCGTTTATCTCATGTGCCTCAAGTCGTCGTTCGACGCAGAATTTAACTTCGGCAACGAAACAAGTGGGACTATTCAGGAAATCGCGAATTTTTTTCCGACTTACACCGAAGTTTGGCGGAGAGGTACAAGAAATGCATTTGGGAAATTTATACCGTCTGGCTTTAAAACGCACACGCATTTAATGTGAAAAGTATGTATACCTAAGGAATTCGTTTTGCTGCGTCTGTCGTCCTCCCACAAAAACATGGGCTGGGATCCGAACTCGACCCTGGGTAGGTGTCCGGGTGTTTCGTATATTTCGTTTTTTATGTTAATCTTCGGTGTGACGCTATTTTAAGAATTGTCCAATCGGAGAAATAGCGCTGGTTTTTCCGACTCGTTGATTCATTCATCGTTTCTTTTCCATATCTCTCCTTTCGCCCTTCACTTCTTTATGTTTTTTGTTTTCATAGTCCTAGTATATACCTGCAACTTCATTTTTCCATGAATTTATATTCTCTCTCGCCATACGTGGGAAACGGAAGAGGAAAGGAGAAATACCGGGGCGTATCGGTGTAATAGTTCGGCGATCGCGCGGAGGGTATGGGAGAATGGTACAGCTCGTGGAGGAGGCATTTGGGGAATAGTCGGTGGAGGATGCGGCATTGTTGGGAGGAGAGAGGAGGCGTGGTCGCGGTGGAGGAGGGGTGCTTCGGTCAGCAACCTGGCGGGAGGTGCGCTAAGAAGCGAAGGAAGGCATATGTTGAGCTGTCTCCTTTGCCCTCTTCCAATTTCCTCCTTCGCTCCCCTTTGCATCTTTTCCATCTCCCTATATTCCTCGCCAATCTCTATGCCAGAGCGTTAGGTCACCGATTCTCGTAGCGTTGGATCACTCAAGTCTCCTCTTTCCCCATTTCCAGTCCATTCAGGGACGTAACTTTCCTGTGCATGATGTAAAGCTTTTCCAGGAATCGTTGGCGGGCGTTTACAGGTTACGTCCGTGGTGGACATTTTTGAATAAAATTTGGTGACGTTTCGGCTCGAATTTGTGAACCGGAAGATTTACGTTGTTTGGCGCAGTTCGTTTTGGGAAATAAATATGCTTCAGAGAAATAGAGAAGGGAAATACGTGTGTCATGCTTAATCAATAGAGATAAATCCGAGAATTCTTTCTAGAGCAGTGCTTCCCAAAGAGGGCGATACCGCCCCCTTATGGGCGCTGGACTAATCTAGGGGGGGCACTAGACGAAAAAGAATTTTATCCTGTTGCCTGTCATCTGTCTCAATAGAGTTTTACTGAATTTATGGCATAAATACAACATCAAAATTGTCACACAGTAATTTGGTGTTTACTTTTATCATTGCAGTGTTTAATTTCTTTTTATCTTTCTTCAGCTATGGCCGTACAGATATTAATTTTCATAGATTTTTATATTTTGGGAGCGGTGGTATGGATCCAATGGGGCAGTAGTATAAAAAAGTTTGGGAAACAATGTTTTAGAGCTAACGCTTTCCATAATTTTCGTCTTTAAATTACTGTATTGATTATCCCAGGTTTCCGGAATGTTATGAATGCGAACTCTCAGAGAATCTTGGAAACGTTTTCTAAGTCGATGAAATAGAATGATGAAAGTTACGTTTTTCGATTCAGTTCGTATCATCGAAGTTCTGCGTATTTCCTTCTGTGTTCGGTAATCATCAATTCATATCGAACATATTGTATTAAAATGTCGTCCTGTTGTCATTCTTATGATCATCAAACAGAGAGATTTCTTAACTCTCTGCTTTAGAAAGCAAAGTCGGAGTTCCTATATTTTTGTAAAATCTTATAAAAGTGACGATTTAAATGTTCTAATATCCTTCCAAGCTAATTGGTAAAAGCTTTTAAATTATTCTCATTTCTAAATTATAACATTAAAATTCTGAACTCTTATGGCTACAATTGTGTTACCTTCTCCTTTTTATGTACTCGTCGCTCGTGGAGGCATTTTTCCTCTTTGCATTAAATTTGTTTTCTGGAAATGAAGATTGGCCTTACAGCTATGCTATTTTCTGAATCGGTCGTAATAATGGGGTGCAAAATCACCCGGAGTATAGATTCTAATTGTTATCTCATTTTACTTAACGCTTCCTTTTATCTTTTCAGGTGAGTGTGCTCGTAGGATCTCAGTCCATCTTTCATCTGACTCGGAAAGGTACGTAAGATTAATTTGATAAACCTGCATCGGTTCTCGAGTGAAGATTGTTGAGATATATCGAGGTTTTTCAAAATCGTCGACATGCTTCAGTGATCGGAGGATCGAATCGTTTGGATGAAGCATTTTATTCCTTTCGGAAGCCGATTTCCGGAACATCTGTTAACCCGTTAACGAAGTAATGTATACATTTTAACTGATTTTGGATAGTTGCCAGATTCGCCTTTTGAGATCTTATATACGAGTTAATCATCTTCCGGCACAGTATTAATGAGATGTTTCTTGGGATGTTATTGTTGGGATGTTTACCTGAAATCTACAGCTAAACTTAACTCTCGATCTTACGCGATGTGCGTTTGAGTAAATTAGCTCCATTTAAATCCCCCATCCAGATTTAATAGTTTTTGATTGATATAAAGAAAAAGCGCAGTGACTGTCATTGGCCAAATAAGGTTTGATATTCTTGTAATGATTTAGTATTTAGTGCATTCCGTACATAACCAGATAATGTACTTCTTTTATGATTAGAGGGAAAAGATGTAATTATAGCATAGAATTTCCTCTACTTTTTCTACTTTTTGATCCGTATGACGTGAATCTGGGTTGGAATAAAAGTTGTTATGTACCTATTTGGGAATTCGCCGTCATATCGCGAAAGAGAGTTTCAATTTTCTTTTTCATCATCTATTGGGATGACAATTTAGCTAAGTTCCGAACATGAATTTTATGTCTGAACTGGAACATTTGTAGAACTTAAATTTCAAATATCGATCAATGGCTCACAAAATTTCATTAGAAATTTAAAAATTATCACGTTGTAGTTACAATAACATAATTTGTGTGTTATAAGCGATGATATTTCAACGTAATATCTTTTTGTTTTAACTTTTCGCTGTGCGCGAGTGCACATTTACAAAATATTTTATTCGCACTACTGTTTATGTGAAAAGGTATATTAAAAATAACGGTGATCGCCACGTTTAAATCCACTCGGCGACCATTGGAGGTTTGTACACCTTACCACAAAAATGAAGTCGTCATAGGGTCTTTAAATTTCGCACTGAAAATCTCAGCTGTTTTTATCTCAACTGTTTAAACGGCAGAAGCTATTTTAAGGTTTGATCTCAGAATCAGTAAATTTTACCGCGCGTAGGCCTGTTCTTATCCCTCACTCGGTGCCATATTTCTCCTTTCTCGTAAACGAGTTTACTGGCTTCACTTTTTATGAACGATCTTTTCATGTATTTGTTTATTAGTTTATACATTACTTTGAACGCCGTGGGTGCGCGGCAACCCATCGAGGTCAGTTCCAGCCTTCCCACCCGAAGATTTCTTATTGCCTGGCGTGATGGGTTAATGGGGTGAGAGCATCGGGCACATCTCTCCCTTATCCTTTTGTTTTCATCGGATGATCCACGATCCCTCTCTCTTTCTCTTCCATTCTTAGAGCGTCGAAGGTCAATCTGCGCTCAGAAACGTTTAGCTCGCCACTTAGTATTATCATTAATTCATCCCATAATCATTCGGTATTTTTCGAAAAGTAATTGGATGTGTTAAAGATAAAGGCCCAGCAGATCATGATAAGATTTATACGCGAGACTTTCTATAATCATCATATAATTTTAGTTAAAATACGCAAAGATAAAGAATTTTAAAATACTTACCGATTTTGAAATAGTATAATTGCTGGGTATTGAAATCGACCGTTAGTCTTAATGTTTAATTTAGTCGAACCAGTTATAATTATTCCATCTCGCTAACTACAGCAAGATCTGTTTTCAGAAACATTAAAATATACCCTATTATCTAATTGGTCATGACGACGTACACAGTTGTCGAGTTCAGTCGAACAAAATTGCTGATTAAACGAAAGCCAGATTTTTGCTCACCTCGCGTTGGTATAAATTAATTCATTGGCAAGGAACCAGGAATTATTGAAATATTTCGTCTGAATTTCCCTTAATATATCTCTTATTTTCCAGTACGCCAGTTCTTACTGTTACTTTAGCATAAATTTCATAATGACAATAAAATTCCATTCCGACACCTTAACGGTTTAAATCGGCGGCTGCATCCTTCAAACAGTCTGTGTATTGCTTCCCTAAAATGTGAATCCGCAGAAAGTCGTATATCCGCTAATAGATGCCGTGTCATCTTGGTCAAGACCTATCTAGTACATGCGTCAAGTATGTAGGATTCGGCAGATGAAACGTCTACCCGCGAACTCGAGGAAATGCGTCGCAGTCGATAGGCTTTGTTAAAAAATTGTTACAACAAAAAAGCTAGCGTTACGAAAATTCTCTCCGACTCAATTCGGAATCCTTGAAGGAAAAGAGACTAGAAACTATGATACTGTTGCTTGATAAATTTGTAGAATGTACATTTGTGGAAGACGTAATCGATATTATGCACCCTACCCCCTTGCCGATCCGACAATGAGCGTAAAATAAGAGAAACATACTAAGATCAGCTATTTTAAGGTCTCATCCTTTCCGCGAACGATACGCAATAACAGTAAGCTAAAGAAGTAGCTCGAATACTCGGTGTTTACACCCCCTGCCACACCCCTAAAGGTGGATTGCAGGTTGTTGATGTAGGTGTAGATATCCACATAACTTCAGATGGATTTCTCGTTACCTTGAGGCATAGTTTCGATGAAGTAATTTTCTCAAGGTAACCATCAGTGTTGTTTTGCTTTCTGTATTTTTCCCTTTTTTCGGAATATTTGGTGATTGAAAATTCTGTACAAACTTACACAATCCCGTGTGTTCTTGTTTTTCCAAATAAATATCCTACAAGCCGTGTAATTTATAAAAGCAACGATATGATGAAAGTTACTTTCTCACGGCATCGCGAGAAAACTGAATTGCTCATAGGTGAAGTAACGGATAATTGAATCATCAGTTTTCTCTCTTAGGATATTGCGACACTCTTCTGAGGAGTCTCGTATATGTAAGAAGTCAATTTGAGATTTCGTAATAAGATAATTCAATCAGGCCTCTTCCTCCCGTTCTAAGTTTTTCTAAGTAAAACGAGTCGTATAAAGCGTTAAATATTTCACGGTAAGCTTTGATATAATTGGTGTATCATGTGAACCTAGCTTAGTGTCTTTCTTCAATAATTTCAGTAAAGTGAATTATGTTTTATATTTTAAAGATACTTTCTTTCCCTCGGTTATAGTTATATTACAGTTTTTGTACTTCAAACACTATTGCATTCTTGATATTACCATCAGCTTTAGCGAATGCCTAATGTTTCCTATCTCTGTTAGGTAGCGGTGCGTTAAATTTTGTGATAAAACTACTACTATCCCTACTCTACTAGTTCCATAGTCGATTAATTTCGTCACTACTACTACCCTAATCGATTACTTTCGCGTATCGTTTGGGGAAAAAATGAATTCTTGAATCGATTCCTTCTACCATCTATTTCCCTGGTCTTCCGCGCTGTATCCGCCTGTGTAATATGGAGGACGCATTATATCGGCTACATCATCTGTGAACGTACTTGTACATCTTATATAATATAATAAAAATATCTGATGTCATTATAAATAAATGGTTAAGATGTGTCCAAATTTGATAATCTTTTATCGACGGGAATGTGACACTCATGGGTTAGTTTATACAAGTATGTGATCATTGAAGATGGTGAAGAAACAAAACGTCTTATGTTCCGTAGTAGAAACTACTGTGGAATATACGAAATTTTGTGGTTGTAAAATAATAAAATTGTCTCAGTCGAACGAAAAACCGAACAAGAAAACAGATTTGAAGGATTCCGTGTTTTTCTGCTGAATACCATGGATGAGTCCTCTAGGATTCTCCACCAGGTTAGAAGAATCATTGCCAACGTTTCGATGGTTGACACAGACATCGCCATCAGGGCGTTGTTAAGCTTTCGTCAGTCGCGCCTAAAATCATAACACGAACCCTCGCGCGTTGTATTCGGTACAACAGGTCTTTTTTCGGCCAAATGTCTAAAATGAGTTGATCTAATTGTATTTTATGATGACTAAACTTTACCTTATGACATATGTAATGAGTTGTTATAAATTTATCAACTTTCTCATCTAAACATTTATAATATATTTTATGATGATTATATACACGCAAAGAGTGCTTAAAGAGCTGAAACATTTTTCTATTACTTCTAAGAAAAGATCTTTTCGAATTATACTCAATAACAAAATGATATAAGGATTAATTCTATGTATACATTATTTAAAACAAAAGTATAGTAATCAACGAAAAACGTGCTCAAGCGGTCGCGCTTTGTACGTGGTACAATAGTCGTCACTTGACTCGTTTAATCGCTTTTGAAGTCGGACTAACACTGAAACGAATCTTTTGACGCCTTTAAAATTTCATGAAGAGTGTAATAAAGGAATACACCCGGGCCCTACTTAGGTTCACGGGACCATCCAGTAAGAAACAGGGTCCAAAAAACCACCCATGTTGAACAGAATACAACGGCGTGACTGACGGAGGGTTAAGAATAAAACTTAGCAATACTAAGCTGATAGTTGCAGTTAAACTGCTATTTTGCAAATCTTCCTCCAATTACACTTTAGTAAAATGTACATCTTAGGGAACCAAAACTTGGAAGGGGATAAAACTGTTTTCGGTTACGATTTGGATTCATGAATTTCATCGTTTTCGGTTCGATATCGATTTTCACTCAGGTATAACGTTAGTTTTCGGTTTCGGTTCGATGAGTGGTTACGGTGGCACGGCTACCACCTAAACAGTAACATCGCAGCCAACTCTAATAGTATATATAAAATATTTTGGATTCTATTCATTAAATAGAGCGAAAGAGTCCTAAAGTAACATTTAACCGCTGCTTTAAATAAACGTTATTTTCAAAGAGACAAAATATATAAAATAAAAGATATCCAACTGCTACAGCCGAGGATCAAAGTCAATTCGTTCATTACATACTTACTTAGATGAATGCACTACTTCTGGGAATATTTTTTAGTATGACAGTACCCTAACCCTACATAACCATCAAATGTGGCTACGACGATTGTGAAGATACATAAACATTATAGAGAAAGGAAAAATCCCGACTGAAGTCTCTACTCTCCATTAAGTCAGTAATAAGAAGATAAGTTCCTAAGGTCCGGTATTATGATGTATAATTAAAATGAACTTTAACTAATGTTAACTTCATGGCCAGGTATTATAATGGTTTGTTAGAGTTCAAGGTAAGATTATAATTAATATCCTATATGTATATATATATGATGGATATCAACCATTATCTTCACTTTAACTCTAACAAAACATTGCAAAATAGCNAAAAAATCGGCGGCTATGTGAGGCACTTCCTTCCGCCTCATAATTAATATCCTATATGTATATATATATGATGGATATCAACCATTATCTTCACTTTAACTCTAACAAAACATTGCAAAATAGCCATAAGTGAACGTTACTTGAAGTCCATTTTAAGTACACATTATAATACAGGGCCTAACTCTTATTTCTTAAAATTTCCTCCTGTCATGCAATATTTAACGGAATTCAAAGCGAGATTTCTTAAATCCACTTTGTTTGTACCCAGTCAGCGAATGCACGTCAAAGGAAAGAAAATTCAAGTGATCTTTTATATAACTACAATGCGTCGCGCTCTCCAACAGCAATTCAATGTCAGTTTATCGTGTACAATTCCGTCTTGCAGCGAATTCAGGCATCGTTTTGTATTCTTTCCGTGATCTATCTAACTACCCTTTTGTTATCGTGCGAATTACTTAGAGATGCTACATTCTAAGATCATCTTTTTTGGAATTTCACGATGAACGAATCCCTTATTCTTCGGAAGTCCGAAATGGGAAAATATAGCGTTCGATTCGAAAAAAATACGAGTTTTAGAGAATTTTGGGCTTTGAACGAGAACATTCACTTCCAACCTGAACTTGCAACAGAGACCATCTGTCCATGGAGACCACTTCCATATCGTCCCTCGAGTGATTCAGTTGTGTTTTCAAGGAAGCTCATGTGACTCTTAGCGAGAAGTCGAGCGAAATGCCGATGTCTTATGAAAGGCGGGAAAAATCATTAAATAGAGCCTGAGACCGGCATGAAGAAAAGAATGCCTCCAAATTCCACAAGCTCAAGAAGCGTGGAGTCGGGTCGTATTATAGATTTGAATCTCGGGAAATGGTAAAAGAACTTGAATTCTCACTCTCTTTCAGACGGTGTTTTCGCTCAAGCCTATCGTTTAACAAGGAATACCAAAGCTAGCACTCAAAACTGATGCAAAAAGCGAGATTCGCGCTAATTAAACGAAAGTTCACAAAAGATACGGAATGAAGCTAATCAAAGTTAATTGAAATAAATACTGTAAATTTATACATAACTTCGTAGCATGTTCGGTTCCTTTCGTTAATCACGAGGTGTAATTATGTGTAATACTTCTCTGATACGTCCGTAACATTTTCCCGCGGATTGAGCTCTGAGGAAAGAGGTTCTAAGAATATTAATTAAAGAAAATAAGAGAAAAATAAGAAAAAGGGTGAGGATGACTTTGCGCAAGATGGTGCGCACCCAGGAAAAACCCAAGGAAGAATGGGCTTGAAGAAAGTCTGACGGGACCGGGAATCGAACCCTGGTCTTCCAATTGCCGGTCGGGNTCATGGTAATCACTATTCCCTTGGATTTATAACCTTAAATGCTTAAAAATTAATCCGGTACAGTACTTACAACAGCTATCTTACAAGGATATTCTAACTGGCAACTTTGCTACAGAAAAATATACGCATTTATTTTTTAAAATCACCTGAAAATATTTCATAAAATTGCGACTGACCACTACGATTATATCATATCATTAAGTTATTATACTATGCGGAGGATCTAAAGGAAAAAATAGACGCCAGGAAGTAAGCGGGTCTTTTTGACGGCTTCCTCTTTAACACCTAATTGTACCACTGACATTTAGATCGAATCGTAGCTCAACACGCCACATCAATAATTTCATAAATGACACTCATCCACTGAAATAGTACAATTATTCGAATTATTAGTAAAAATGATAATGGAATAATCTCTGTACGCCAGTTTCTCTTTCATTTACATTCATTCCCGAAAATTTTGCTAAGTACACTTAAATACCATCCTAGCCGCCTTCCTGCGCGTGGCAAGGGATGCAGGAACCGTGCAATCTATTTCCTTACTCATTCGTGAGAAGAAATAAATATAACGACTAGCATTTCCTTCATTGCCGGCGTTTCATACGTCTCATTCAAATGCAACAAAATACAACTCAATTATGTTGTATTTCAACATACTACAAGAAGTTCTAATTTACAGCATACAAAACATATCACTTTCACTTCCGCATTCCGGCATGACTCGTCTTTCTTGAGTCTATCACAGTGCATTCCAAATTGTGAGCTGTGAGAAGTTGTGAGTGTAGGGCGAAAAATTTTATGGTTTCAGGGGCGGGGTTAAAAGGGACAACTAACCTTCCCACTCCCACGATTTTAAAAAGCTCTCAAGAAAATTACTTTTTTAGATACTTTGCAAGAGGAATCTGAATTTCGAAATCTACGAAGCTTAGACAACTCTGCGTATCAGTATGTGTATATATATATCGATAAAACAACAGCTTATTTTAACCAATAATAATGTTTTGCATTCTTATGTGATAGATCCTACGACAAAGTCGCTGCTTAAATAATAGTTACTGTGCCTATAAATTAATTTTTACTTATTGTCAGGTTAATATATAAGATTTTGACCGGCCTTGGAGAACCTGGTTCGTGATCCCGGTCAGGCTTTTTTCATGTCCTTTTTTCCTTAGGGATAAAGGATTTTATTTATTCATCGTGTGCCACAAAATTAACTTCCCTTCCTTTTAAAAGTTTGGCAGACTCTGATCTATCACAACAACGTTGCCAAAAATCAACCTTTTATCGTAACCTAGCAGTCCTTCTAAGAAAACCTTTCTAACCTACTAAGCTGATCCCCTTTTCTTCGTCTGGATAATTATCCAAACACGGCCGTGAGAACTTCACTAGCGTCCTTACTCCCTCACGTACTTTCCTACACTTCAGCCTGTCAAATAGAATTCGACAGATGGCCATTCGCTACACTATGCGCATCCGAATTCCTCGTTAAACGAATTAACGTTTCTAATTAACGAAGTTAAGGTTCGACGGTGATTCTCGACGACTTTATAACTGGACTGGCCTAGGAAAGGCAAATTTAATCACGGGGATGTGCACCTGTATGGAATACTCCAACGTTAATTTCCAACGGAGGTTGATAACGAAAGAAATCGGTCCCGAGGGTCGTTTCTAAGCTTCCCGTTTACGAACTCAATGCCGCTATCGGCTGATTTAATTTCACACGAGTTTGTACTTGTTGTTCGTCTCACTTCCTATTGTTCGCAACTCCTCTCCTTCCTCTTTTCCTAACTGGCTTCCCTTTTTCAAAAGCATTTCACCCATATTTCACAGGTCCGTTTCCTGTGTATGTATCATGTAAAGTTTTTCGAGCTTCATGATATCCAGAGAGGAACGTGGAATTCTACTTCTCCTTGACTTACTCTTTACTTCCGATAATGGGTCATTCTACGTTTCTATCGACGAAACTCATAAAACCAAAACCCTCTTCACAAGTTGCTTGAGAATCAGGCTCCAATCGGAAATCGAAACCGGTGCCACATACGAAGGACAGCCCAACTGACTGGTATGATTCACAAGAGTCGTTAATAATAAAATGACGCGTTATTAGACACCATAGATTCAGGTCTCACTTCCTATTGTTTACAACTCCTTTCCCTTCCTCTTTTTCTTACTGACTAGTTTCATTCAAGAGCTTCTTCATGTTTCATTGGTACTTTTTCTGTGTATGTTTTCTCTATTTGTTTTGCATTTAGATTTCGATTTTAGATTTATATTCAAACCCCGCAAGCCGCCAGTGGCGCATGGCAGGGAGTGTATCAACATCAAAGACCTAACCTAATCCATCCTGTTCGCATCTCTAATGCTCTGCGGAAAAAACAACCTGAAGTAACTACGAATTTTAGCGATTATTTCCTTAGATTGTCACCCGATGGTACGAAACCATGGTCGTGCATAACATATGTCTATTGGTATTAGCAAACGTTGCATCTCTAGAAGAGGTTTGATGCATTATAAGGATAAATAGACGAAGTTCTATTCATAAGCATAGATAAGAGAGATCTCTATGGTTGGAGAAGCTATTCGCCAAGTGGAAGACCCAGGATCGAGTCTCGGACCCTTCTGACTTATATCACATCCTTTTAACCCTTTGTTTTTCTCTGGGCGCGCGCCTTATTTTGCTGCCACCTTAAGCCCTCCAGGTACTATTATAATGCATTTAGTATGAAGTATTAGAGGATCTTGCTCGATACACACGCCTAGAAGCTATGAGAATTATACCAGTGATAATTTAGAGCTGCAGCACAATTTAGTTTGCGCCTACGAAAGTTCACGTGTGACAATAGCTGTGAAATGACAATTTCGGGAAGTTCCAAGCGCATTGACGAGGTCGGAACACAAAACAAACAATTTCCCCCTTTTCGACAAGGAAACTCCTAAATAACGTGATTCCGAGGCGCGAGTGGCTTCGATTTCGACGGGAACATCGCAAAATTAAATTTCAGCTCCGTGCGTAACAGTTTGAGGTTTCGCTCTCATCGAGGAGATTTTCCTCGGCACGAAGTGCATCATTTCACTTTCTCCGAGTGCGTGAACTACTTCGATAGCCGCTCCCTCTCGCCCGTATCGATTCTACATCTGCATGAGTGTGCATGGCTGGGGGGTCTGAATTTTGGCGCTCGGGGAACCCTCCCTTGCCGCTCTAGACAATAGAGGACGCCGCGCGCGCGCCAAATCGCCGTTTGGGAAGACGCCTTCGCAACCCTCCTCAACGTGTACGCGGCATTGAACATTTGAGCGAAGCATTTTGAGCCAAGAAAAAAAATGGTTTCAAGGGGAAGGCTAAAACCTCCCACAATCGGAAAACTCGCATTTTGCGGAAGTTCCACGCCCCGAATAGAACGTAAGACCAACAGCTTGTCATTCGGTCGCCATCTTGATGCAATCCCCGAAGGGATATTCGCGATACGTCCCGCATTAGCCTCAAAAATATAAAACGCGCCGAAATAGCCACTAACTCCTTGAATCCTCACCACCTTTACAGGGGCTGTTTCCTTTTCATAATCGCAAAACACAACCCTTTCTCATTAATGGAAAGGGTTGAATGACTAACTAACGGGAACTTAGCATATTAAACTGGTAAGTACACGAAAAACCTTGACATTTGATGAATTGTAGTAAAAAGTAAGAAAGAGGCCATTCCGGATGATAAAAGAAAAACTTGGATATTATGGGTATATAGGAATACAAAAATTAACAACACACTCTTTCGCCGAAAAATTATTAACCGAAATATCATAGCAGTGAAAAATGTACGTTCCTTCAAAATCATTATTTGAGTATATCTTTTCCATAAAACGACCCGCAGCAGGCATTATAGCACATACTAGAAGATAACTATTTTAACTCCCAATCTTGAATCAAATCCGTAGAAATCGACTATGGTTAGAGATTACTCGTTGGAATTGATAATTTCTCACCGTTATGAAAATTTAAATATTAATTAAATCACAGAAATAAATCAAATTTGGCCACTTCATTAATTTACTAATGGTATTAATGTTCCAAAACGATCACTAATCCGGGAAGAATAAAACAAAAACATTAAATGATGACATTTTCGATGTTACAACTAAAAGAACGCATGAAAAACCAAAGAATATAGCTAAATCAACGGGCGCTGATTTTCGGAATAAACGAGCTGCGTGGTGAATACAAGCAATGACATGATTTCGAGGGGAAAGAACCCCCATCTGTACATCTTCCCCTCAATCTTCGAGTTTTTCCGCAGGGGAACCCCATGCACACACTTTTGAAGCCTTCCGCTTCTGATTTACGTTAAAATGAAACTCAAATACAGACTGCCTCCTCTTTACACAGCTTCGATTTGCGTCGCTTCGTTATAATGACGCTAACTAACCGTGGAGCATTTCCGTTTGACTTCGTCCTCAGTCGGCCAGTCGAGAGATCCACTAAACAGCACCGCCAAAGTCGCATTTACCTGAATATAACATCAAAGTTGACCTAATCCCGCATCTTCCTGTCAAATGAGTTCTTTCTCCCACATCGAGGCGAATGTGGGTGATCTTTAGCATCCATTTGGGATCACGCATGTACTACATAGCAGATCACTTTCACTAAATTCTGAGACGATTTCTAATCAAATAATAGACTTTTTCTACCGTAACTTAGCAGACCTTATAAATTAATAATCTGATAATTCATAGGCTGATTTATTTGACACAAAGATATAATGTAATGCTACCGGTTTCGACTTATTTACGACATAATTTTAAAAAAAAATTTTAATTGTCGTTGTAAATTTTTTTCTACCAACAAATACTACAATTTCGGAGACTGCTTTGCAAAGTAGCATTACATTATAACTTAAAATATCACTGAAATATGCGACGCTTTAAGAGTCGGAGAGCGTAGAAGATTCACTTTTAATCACAGAAAAATTAGTTTCTTTTTATAACGAAATTGTTTACATTATGAATGGTTTATTCCAAAGAATCCATGCATCTAAAAATTATCAATTACCTTGAGCCGTATGAATAAATTGCTTTGACAGTTATCACGTTCGTCTTTAGACTTGCTTCCCTTTAATACCTCACCCCCCAGTTTTAAAAATGTATTTTTCGATTTTTACGCTCCGAAGTGTTAAGAACGACACTTGCACATGCATTCTGAAAGCCTTCATTAAGAAGATAAGGTTATAAGGAATTGTATTCCGGATGGATTAGCTAAAATTAGTAGCTTGCTACGCAGGGAATCCCAGAGATACCAAGCATTAAATAGAGTACGTGACGAAATTCGGGCTCAAGCGGAAATTGAAGACAGGAAACCAGTCGTACGACGTACTCCGAATTCCTGATTTACTCCTTCGAATTCATATTTCTTCCCAAGGAGTCGTAGAATTTCCACCTATTGAAGGTGATATGAAGAAGCTACCACGGGAATTTAGAAAGTAACAGGAGTTTCTCCTAGCTAGGAATCACTGCCTTAGCTGTTAACTGCCTCGGCATAAACGTTGCCCCACGCAGTGCTCAATCCACGCAAATATAGAGGGATGAACTTTCAAGTCAGGGCATCGAACCGGAAAGGAAATGAAAACCGAAACAAGGTTACCTTTGCCGAAGTGAAACCGAAACCAGAGTTCAAAAATTTCGAATCGAAACCGATAACATTTATTCCATTCTGTTTTTCGTTTCCAAACAACACCAGTTTACTTTAGGGTTGCCAACTCTCCCGGATTCCCCGGAGGAATCCTGGAGTTGGACAATAATTTTTAAAACTTTCCCCGTTTGAGGAATTTTTCTCCCACTCATACTAAATTACTCATATTACGGTTCGCACACTAATTTATCGGCTATCGCAACTTGTTGCGAATTACTCTTTTTTATGTTTAAATACCAGCATTCCTATTCTATTCTTAACTATGTTCCATTTTCACCTCGAGATATTTAGAAGTATTGGGGACAATTGGGGCGCTATAAGCTAATTTCTTTCTTTTTCCTTTTCGGAAATCGCGTTAAATCATCCAAAATTACACCTCTCGGTGGAACCGGTTCGATTGAGAACTAATTGAAAATTTATACTAGCCATAAACGAAGAATGCACATACTACGCTAGTTGAAGTTATTCTTTGAATTGTCTTCCGCGATCCCCTGGAATTCGGCACTCTTTCAATGGATAACTTCAGGAATCAACTCTTCGGGATTTGGCAACCCTATTATACTCAGTTGTAGATGGCGGGGGCTATAATAAATATGAATAACTGCGACTTGCAACAATCTACAATGAATTCTTTACATTTAAATTAATCTGATCCAATACTTAGATAACTATTTTTACAATGCCACAAGCCCTATTTTTTAAATTTTATATTATGTTACAAAGAAGAGCCACTAAGCGAGTTTGCGTTTCAACCCCAAGGTCCCAGGTTCGAGTTCCGGCCACTTGATTTTTTTGGTTAGGGAATGGCATGTATGTTTGTCGATACTAATTATTATTAAAATGGATTTAATCGGGATCATCATCCCGTTTCCATTAAAGAAACGATTAATATTATAACCTTCAGAATGCTACAAAACTTAAATAGAGCAATAATAAAAAAACTAAACCGAAATTTATTTTATTTAACCAGAACGTAAAATATTACGGTTAAATTCAGTTTCAAACGCATATAAGATTACTAAAACCTATGAACGACACCTTGGGGATTATTTCCAACATTCGATTGCTTCGATTCGCTTACATCGAAAAGATGTCAAAAAGAGATAATCTGATAAATCTATTTTCAAAGCCTAATTTCCATCCCCCACTCGAAACAAATTTAAGAAGTTTATGGAGACGCTTGGGAAGTTCTTCGCTTTCTTTCGCAGTGGCGTTTCCTCGCGAATTCAAATAAATAATGAGAATCTCACTGCAATTAAATGAACGGGGAAAAAGGGACGCGTAGAATTCTTGGGATCAATTAGTACTTGGTGAGCCAGTGAGCACTCGGAATTTTGACGGCCATTTGCGACGACCGAACACAAACCGTAACATTAAACAGCATCATTAAAAAAATTACAAGGACATGGGGGTACATTTCCTAATACTTGCTGATAAATACTAGAAAATCTGGACATACTTGAGGCCATTAACTCCAGGCCGGAGTCCGCCAAGCTGTTTCACCCCATGGCACACTAAGGATGGGGAGTTTCTTTTGCGACAAACCAAATGTAAATAATTATCTTTTATTAAATTGGATTCCATTATTCTTAATTGGAAATGTCGTCCGAGTTAATCATTTATGAGGTCTGAAAACCTTCATTTGCAGTGACAGAATTATCTTAATTACATGAGGGATTAAATTAAAGCGGTGAGGCTAATTGAGGATATTGACTTCAGGTTAGAGTTCACCAACCAGGGGCGGATTTATAAATAGGCTAGCGCTAGCTGAGGGCCTCATCCATATTGGGGCCTCAATAAGACTGGTTATAGACTCTCAACAATGCACTACATACCACGTACTTGTTTTCCGCTTTCGGAAAGAATTTTATATATGTAGAGTAAGTCTACATAATATGTTGAAAGAACATATAATTTACATAACTATACTCGCCTATCCACCATTCATTACAGTTAGAATAGAAATACCACTTGTATTCAATATTTTATTCTTATCGTAAAGAAGCGAATGAGTTTACAACGAAGTATATTTTTATGCGTTTTAAAAGATATAGAATTCTCACTCTCAAAATTCCTAGAGTAGACCTGCATCTGATCTTCGCGCCTAGGGCCATAGCTTAAATCAGCACCTGTCACCAACAATAATCAGTAGTGGTATAAAACTGAAGAAATTTGAAAATGTTGATATTTTTGTGAGGAAATTTTTTCATATACGCTAAAATATGGCGGAGAAAAATTTTAAAATACTTTACAAGCACTTTAAAAAGTTAAATTTAGCGTTGATGCGAAACTTTAAAAAGTTTCGCATCAACGCTAAAATCTATCTTTTCGCGGCACTTTGCCATCGCTAGCGGCACTCCAAGGTGTCGCCACACAGTTTTGAATACACTGCTCTCGGCCGAGAAAAATCAGGTTATTTGACTTAGTAAACTAAATATTCTTCCTTCCATCAATGTTTTAACGATCCCTCTAAATTTCAAAACGGTAGCATCAGAACTTAAATATCATGCTAAGCATTTCTTTGTATTCCTCAGGAGCTTCAACCAGTCACCACGTCAACAAAGCTTCTAATCTTTTGATGCGCATTTTAAAACCGAAGGGCTCAAGATTATCGCCAACTTTTATCAGTACCTTCATCAATATTTCATGTAGACCTGAGATATCAATTAAAATCAAATATTTATCGCATACCATTTACGCTTACATACCTTGCAAAGTAATCCAAATCCTTTCCCATCAAAATCATTTCCCAATTATTTACAAACGCTCATAAAATTGCTGGAATGCTATGCAAATACATTCCCATCAACCGGATACATTGAGTTCTTTCACACACTCATTATTATTTCACACGCACTGATCATGGTCCGTAGAACAGGAAATATGTAAAAAACGGTTGCCCCTCCTCAAATTTTAACACGATTTATTATAAAGCATTCATTATAATAAGTAAAACAGATGAAAAACCAAACAAATATATTTAGATAAGAAAACTTCAATTCATCGTGATTAAACTTAAAATTAGAACACGAGCAGTTTCGCACATCAGGTCAACGGAACGCTAAACACAATCAAAACTCGATTCTTAAATATTTACGGTTTTGGAGATCTAATTTGCTTGGAGCTGAGAGAAACGATGAATAATAAAGTAATACATCATTGTTATAGGTCTTTTGAATTTGGTATTTGATGGTAGGAATGCTTGAAATAACCCCTTTGCTCAGCCATGATAATCATCCTTAATGCCAGCTTCTTGCTAGTTGTGAGTGTAGATGAATATGTGCGAGGGAATAGAAACGCACGTTTCACACAATTTTCATTTTCATAACTGAACTAAATCTCCCTTCACGGCGATGGACTTAACTGGATACCTCCGTCATTTCTAAAACCTGTCTTTCCTATTAAAACGGCATTCGTTGAATTCATACAACTCGAACGACCTCGACCACGACTGCATCCATCGCTACATATGCTCATTTGTCGAAAAGCTTTGAGAATGTTATGATATGACGGTGAATGACGAGATCAAATCTTCAGTATAGGGCAGTTCCTATTCATTTTAATAAATCTCTCGCGGGAGTGTTTGGAAGGTCCGCCTTCCCAAACACTGTTTTTTAACGTGACAATTTCAACTCGTGCAACCACTTGGCAAGAACAGACGCCTCGCCAGCTGAGTCACGGACGCTGTGTGGACCACCTTTTATGACGTACTTACGCAGTAAACTACCCGGAATGGATGACCCTTGCAGGAGCAAAGCCCCGGGCAGTTAACTCAGGGCGGTCTAAGAAAACACCCGCCCAACCGCTACGACAAGTTCAAAGTCCAAGGAAGAGACCAAAAACTACATAAAATATTTTAAGCTCAGTTTATCTCATTTCCGAGGACAATGTGTCACTCTCGAAGGACCATTTTCCTAAATGACTTATGCCCAAATACTATCTTCATGGTAATCACTATTCCCTTGGATTTATAACCTTAAATGCTTAAAAATTAATCCGGTACAGTACTTACAACAGCTATCTTACAAGGATATTCTAACTGGCAACTTTGCTACAGAAAAATATACGCATTTATTTTTTAAAATCACCTGAAAATATTTCATAAAAATGAAATTCACGAGAGAACTATTAAGCGAGTTAAGCTCCATCTAGTACACAAAAACACATTTAAAGTTATTTTTCACGCTTAGATCTTTCAAGATAATTATATTAAATATACAATACGTTTAATCATACGGTTCACTCAAGAGCAAAGAGGACACGTAATAGCTCATCGCATCTTTAGTAATGTTAAATTTAAGGGACACTTCAGGGCCAAAAACGTGCTATGTAACACTGTTTACATTTTTGGCAAAAATCTCAATTTCTAGATTCGTGGAAAGCCAAGAGTTCAGGGCTTTCGCCAACGGTGAGAGCCGTCCCGGGAGGAACTTCTGGGGTGAGAGCCAAAGACTGAGAAATGACATTAGCCATCGATCATTTAAATGCAACACATGATCTTCCACTAACGAACTACTCGACTGCTTGACTTAACGGCCGTTTTCCTGGTGTATCAGAAATGATGCGACATTGCCGTAATTTCAAATGAATTTCGCGTCATAGTAACTCGGTACTTGAGAACTATCAAACAAACACCGACAAAAATAAAAGAAATTAGAAACTTGGGTGGATGTAACAAATTCACGACTTCTATTCATCTGTCAGGTAGGTGCGGATTTAAACTATCAGATGTCTTAGGTGCAAAGATCAGGTTGAGGCCAGCATTAGGAATTATGAGCGAAAATTCGAATTTTTCATCAAATACACAAACACACATCCCATAGAAATCTCATTCGCTTCAATACGGCAATAATAAACACAAGTTTTGAATTAAAATACATAACATTTTTATAAATTACGAGGAATGATAAGTTTTGAACTATATAGCGACATAAATAGTATCATATATTTCATATTCGTATTATACCAACTCAACAAAAACCAAATTCTTTCTTGAAGCGAAAAACCAGAACAATTTATTTTTGATAATTTATTAGCGGTCTTATTGAGGCCCTCAGCTAATACCTATTGCGCCTAATTATGAACCCGCCTCTACTGTCAGGCTGTCTGTGTAGTCATCAGCTAGTAGGATCCTCAACTCCATGAAGAGCTATAAAATCTTTATAGAATAATGAGTATTACGGGGAATAATGAGGAACGTGGTGATTTGCCATTGCTTTTCGTAATGAGGTAGAATATTTTCTGTGAAAAATGTCCACCTAGATGCAGCATACTGACAGTGAATAACACATTTCATAGCATTCAATTAGCTACCAAAATGAATACCAATACTTGACATCGTTCCTACCTCAGTAGGTTTCATGTTATCACAGAGTAATGACTGCTTTTATAATGTATATTTAAAATGGATTTTAACTATAGTTCACTTTAATGCCTCGTATTATGTTTTGTTAAAGTTAAAGTGAAGATTATAGTAAATTTCCCTTATATACGATGAATTAGCACGGAGAAGCAAAATCTTCACTTTAACTCAAAAAAAAGTGTAATATTGGATTCTAAAGTGAACTTTAGTTCAAGTCCATTTTAAGTATACATTATAATACCGGGCCTAAGACTGTTACAAGAAGTGCATTTTCGTCGATCCGGTACCAAGAACTCAATTCCTTAACAATCGTCCTTCGTGAATTATTTTCTCTCTTATAAGGAGTCCGTATCAAAATCATAAACAAGTTTTGTCGAAGGTTTCATCGCCAACCCTTTTCCGCTAACTGATTTTCATGTATTTATTCGCCAGATCCTTCGCCGACGACTAACAGTATTCAATCTCTGGGAGCGCATTAAATTTTCTGGATAAACGGAGGGGCAAGGAAGATGGAGGATCGAGAAAAGATCATTTGAGAGAGGAGCCTTCGGGAAAATTACTTCTAGGGAAATTTGAATAACAATCACGTTCGCTAGATGGGTTTCTCACCGAGTTTCGATCCCCGCCTGATTCCAATGCCTCTCCGATTCATCGACCTGTGCGTTGCAACCATCATGCCTCCCTCTCCGACCGCGCCGCGAATCACTTTTTCAACTTCTCGTCAAGAACATGAAAGAATGCTCTCTTCACTGTCGGGTTATATTAAACTCTTCAGACTCGTCCTTGGAAGTTGTTTTTCGCTTCGCACTGTGAACTTCGTATTCTATAAGCACCGCTTCGAGTCTCACTCCGCGAGGTATTGGGCTTCCGTTTCTCCAGCCGCGGAGCTTCAACCATCTCCTGCTTAAATTCGCCCGAAACTGTCAATGAAAAAGGGGGCCGAACCTTCCCCGCGATAAGTTAATAATTCATCGTGATTGCCTAAGGTTCTTAAAGCGCGCAATCCCTGAAAAATTATCGCCCGGGAGATGAGTTGCAAGTTTGCGGAGGAAAATTCCTTATCTTTATGAGTGGAAATTGGTGATATTAAGAAAACGAAGACGGTGCAGAAACGAAAAATCCCCTCCACTAGAAGCCTGAAGCTCCCCGATCAAATTTATGTAGTATTATGCGTGACGCGCTAATTACTTCCAGTCATGCATGAAACGATGCATAAATTATAAAATTACGCGATATTAAACAAATCATAGCCCCGAATAATTCAGAAATGCCAAAATGTGGCCCATTATCATTGTATATCTGCATATTATTGCTTGTGGTATGCTGAGCTATGTTATTATTGTTAAATGTGCTTCGGCTGCTGAATTTATTGCGCACATATGGGAAAACATCAGGAATCGAACCCGGGACCACTTCCACCAAAGGCGATCGGACTTCCCTTTTAGATATCCGCAAGCCCCCAATTACTTATAACTGATGAAAAGTAACGTTAAATTAATGTGATCGTTTTCACGCGTGATATATTTAAATTCTGCCCGCCGCGCTGGTGCAGTGGTTAGCAAGCTAGCGCTCCAACCCCAAGGTCCCGGGTTCGAGTCACCAATAACGAAATTATACTGGTTAGGAAATGGTTGTGTATATTCGTTTATTGTAACTGTTTACGTTTCTCACTGGAATCGTCCACTAAATGGATGTTTTGGTGGGCATTTGCAAATCAAATTGAAAAAGTTAGTTTTATGTTTAAGCATGCGTAAAAATTGACATTTGAACTGGGTACGTCTGTTATATAATTCTATAAATACGATATTTACATCTTTAAGACTCATGCGGAAAAGCAATTAGTCGCTTATTCTATGGTCCGTAAATTATGAATATTATTTCAAGTAATTTTACAACGAAAGTTAATCTCACAGTATGGACATGATCTTTCGATAGATTACCGACCATAGTCCGTCACTTTCGTTTTTTCTGAGACTTCTTAATTATGAATTTTAAGTCCCCCGTAATGAGGACGCAGAAGAATAATTAAAAAGGTAATCCTACACTCATAATTAGAATGCGAACTCTGGATATATCGGCTTTAATAAGTTGAAGCGCTATTATTACGCTGCCAACGCCGTAAGATTTAACGAGGCAATTCTTCGCCAAGAGCAAACAATTGCTCATTATCTTCAACCCAAATTAACCATTACGTAAGATAGATACACAAATGATTCTGTAATTTCTGTGCGTTGTGAATATTTATTGGCAACTTGCATCCCTTACGGCTAAAATGCGCCGCCTGTTGCCGTTCACAAACAAATGAATAAATTACTCGATGTTTATTAGATACACAGAGAATAGAGAAAATAATAAGAATATGAAGTAAAATTGCTACACAATATGTACCATTATTCGATAAAAGTCAACGACACAATAGAAAAACAATCCAAACGATGTATGAGCTGCATTCTCTCTACAATACTACCTCAAATTAAAATGTAAATTTTCTAAAGTGAGAAGAGGGAGCTGAATGAATAGATTTTCATAAGAAATTGGATAAAAATTTTGAATACGATAAAAGTTGCGAAATACTGGTTCAAATAGATACTTAAATTACATAAACTTTACAAACACACATACTGCAGCTACAAAACGCTATCTACGGAGCAATTCACTATGAGTGGTCATGTCTGGAGGAAACACGATAGAAAACTGTGAAGACAATTTTATTCACCCTAATTGTACACATGAAAATATTTGGTACTAACTTCTGATAGTGAGTTCCTACTGCCATACCGAGATAGATGTAACAAGATTTTTGTTCAATTTTTTCTTAAGCATGAGTCTTCTATGAAAGTGAAATAAATATATATTATTATATTTTACCTTTTGGAGCAGGATAGGGAAAACAAATCTTTCACTTACTGTTGTCTTAGCCTTGTCTATGATTGCAACGCTGTGAAAATTACTGAGGTATAAATAACACTGAGTTTTGGCATTCATTTTGGTCACTTATTATTAAATGCTATAAAAATTTGCGTTCAAAGTGAGCTTGTTCTGCAATTTCGCGGATGCTTCCCATTCGCAGCCTTCTGGTTCAGTGAGAAAAGCAAGAAAAAACTGTCTCATTCCTCACCTTGCCTTGTAAGTCTCATTCCATCCCAGGACTTTGCGTAGTGGTTGAGGTTAAACCCGACCTTCCGGCTGAGTTCTTAACGGACTAACTCTAGTAAATTGTGTAACCGTTTTCGCGATAGATCACGATAGAAAATTCAGTGCCAGAAAACTACGACATAGATAGACCACACCTACCTTTTCCTTTTCCTACGGAAATACGCACAATCTTTGCCGCATCCGTTGGTTAAAATCAGTCATTAATCTACACGTGCGAACAAAACCGACAGAGGGAAACGCAACCGCTTCCACAGTATACTTCCGGTGTAATTAATCCCGACATCGTTTCTAAAATACGCTCAAATGAACACCGGAATTGGATCCGAGAATTTATCGGAGAGAGAAGTTGTCCTGCCCGAGACGACATCGTCGCGAAATGGACTCGCAGACGTAATTTGCACGGAAGAGTTGTCACTAATCATTAAGTTTCCTCGACGGTACTCCTCCGCTCTTCGCGCTGCATTTGTGCTCTCTCCTTAAACTCTCCTAATGACTGGTCGCAGCTGTGAATTGAGTCTTCCTCCCGCACAATGCATCAAACCAGCACTTCTCTTTCGCCCCGCTATCAATCTGGCTCTTTTCACTCGCCCCGGACCTTCAACCATATCTCCCACGCCGCACTGAAAGCTCTATTTAGGTTTTCGCAACCCAAGACCAACACTAGAGACCCTCATGTCTCGCGGATATAGCGTCGGCCAACAGCTATCAACCACTTAGTAGGAGTCTGTGTGCTGAGAAAACAGTAGATTAAAAGGTACAAAAATAAAACGCCCGAAATAGAGTGCAAATGAGAGACCTTATGCGACTCTCGAATTTTTCTTGCAAGCGCGTTCTATCATCGTTTTTCCAGCTCTCTTAATCAACAATTAAAGTTATAAAGACTCCACCGCTAATACCTTTACCTCTTCTAGAAGAATTTTAGTTGTTACTGACAGTAGGTTTCGCATGTTTTTCACGCCACCATTCTTGTGGGTGTTTTCCTGCAGGGTTTTAATTTTTTTCCTAAGTGCAGAGTTAGGTTTTTTAAACCCGCATGATCGTTTCTTCTTTTATACCTTTTTTATGTGCAACTCCCAATACCTCTTTCATTCTATCTGTAATGACTAAGGGTTAGACGTAAGAAGAATGAAAGAGTTCCCATTTGTCATTTGGAACAGGATAGAGGAAGATGTATCTCTCATTTACTTTTTCTAATATCAGTTTTGTTCATGTATGTGATGGTATGAAAGCTGCCGAAGAATGATTTTCGCTAAAAATCGTTAATTATAGTCATCACTTAATGAATGCTACGAGAAGCGTTGATCATATGGTCATAGCTACACACGTGAAGCTTTTCCACTTATAATCTGTGTTTAGAAAACATGGTTAAAATACCTTACTCCTCATCTTGACTAGCTGCTTCATCACCTCGAAAAATTATCAAGCTAATGGTGGAAGGGTTGGTGACTCAACCATTAATGGCCGTAAAGATACAGCTTCGCCGAGCGCGAATTTGATAAGCAAATGCATTTGGTGATTAAAAAATGCACGGCACTTATCTCTGATTTCATATCCACAGGAAAGGGTCCTTACGAATGACTTGATTTCGCCGGAGGTGATACGGTGGAACATTGTATTGTTAATAAATATGATCTTCACGGTTTTAATCGGCCTTTAAACCACCATCTATATTTTCTCCGATTATTTATATTTATCTGATATTGTAACAAACTAGCGTGTCGTTACACGAAGAAAAACTGTTTTTGATTAACCACAAGAAGATGTAATAAAAACATATCTCGAATTTATCACTCAAAATTATTTAAATATTCAGACATTTAAAGTTACCGTGAAAATGTGAGTAGAAAAAATTACTACCATAACATTTGTAGAGCCCATTCATAGGATGTAGCTAATGCTTTTAGGCTCATTACGCAACGTGTTTAGAGTAATTAATCTAACTTTTCTCTTTAAAGCGTTTTCTGCTGTAATTCTCTATAAATAAAAGAGAGATACTTGACTTCATGCAAGCCACTGCGACTCGTTTCCACAACTACTCATCACCGTCAGGAAGTTCAATGATTACCTTCGCGGAAGTGAAAACTGCGTTTAAATGTTTAAGTCGCTGTTTAATATTTCCCTTTAATGCTTTAATTTAACCTAAATACCTGTTGATTTCGACGAATTAGATTAAATTAAACCAGTTAAAATGTTTCAAATTCTTTTATTTTTTTTACTTTTAGAGATAAAATTGCATGTTATATTTAGCACAAACCCCTCTTCGGCTTGGACTTTCATCTGATAGACCCATCATAGACCCATGCTTTTACTTTAATGTGGATAGTTAAAAAACATGCTAATAGTAATGAAACTTGGGCTGTTATAGTAGTTAGTGCATGACATTGTTGTGGAGTAAATGTATAACAGAGTAGCTACAGTATGTAAGAACAAAAGGAAGATGAGGTCTCGGAAAATAACGTAAAAGTGGTGGATGAGATGAGAACGGAAAAAATCAGACGCAGAGGAAAGGAATGCAGTGTGCAACACCATGCATGACTAAAGCAAAAGAGGTATGCGACGTAAAGAGCATGGAGGCGAGTTATATGAGCGATGGAGGCAATTGAGTTTGATGCGACTGGAACGATGTTGCGCCAGAAACAATTTTCTGCGCAAATCGACGGTTTTCGACAACATGCGACGTCAACCCATTGAGCAAATAGACACTTCTCGACCTACGCGACTAAACTGTTTCTAGGCTCACTACATGACTCAAATTTTTCGTAAGTCGGAAAATATCCTTCGGATAAGATTAAAGGGTAGAAAATCAAACATAGCTGCAAGATACTCGATGATGATTCACAATTTTATAAAGCGAATGATTTCACGGTTTTCTTTCGTATTTGTAGAGAGGAAATATTCATTATTCCGCAACTCCCTTAATGATACATTATTATTCTACTATTAAGGGTGACTCGGTTTAAAATGAGTCACTAAAAGATAAGAACAGAACATTTCCTCTGTTAAGAGAGGAAAGGGGAAGCTTCATTATTGATAAATATGCGCGGGTTATCATTCACTTTCTGGATGGAACCACGGAAAGAATCAGTTTCAAACGGAAAATTCTGCATCGCAGAAGAGGTTTACGCTTCCGTGCTTCATTCAGCGAAGAATTACCGGAAACCGAGCTGGCACTCTTTCCCCATAGCTCATTTTCTATAGCGCGTCAAAAGCTCTGAAAATTTTCCTTGCACTTTAAAACGCCGTAGTTTTCTGTTACTGCCATCGCGCTTTCTGCTATAGCCACGCAAGCAACGACGTTTGCTAAACACTTTCTTAGACCGACAGTAAAAACGTAATGGGTATTTATGCAACTGCGCCAACTCTATCAGAAATGTACAACTGAGACGAAAACGGAAATCTCGCGAACCAAAGCAAAACGATCCAACTTTTATTGAAAAAAAAATTTTCTACGAACATCTTTACTTATTTTAACATACAATTTCAAAATTATGTGGAAATTAATAAACTGTGACATTTTTACTCAGTATCCATTCCATGGATTTCCACATGGTAAACCCTTCTACGATCGACTTTATAACTGATTTATAATTTTGAAGATATAGCGGATGCTCAAACCACCTTGGTATGGGCTAGTTACGTTGGCTGTATTGCAAAATTATGCAACGTTGAGTACTCCGGTGTCACAACATCCGCCAACTAAGGTAAACTCTGTGTTCGTGATACTGCATGAAATTTGAGTACTTTTAAAATTTCGAAATAATTTACCTGAAGCATTAGTGTTGGACAGTTTATAACAACATTGTGACATTGTTCAATTAAAGAACATTTAAGCGTAATCTTATCTTGACATTGATCTGAATTTGCTGCTATCGAATACCGCACGATTAACAGAACAACATTCCATCGCACTGTTAGAGCTTGATGTTGATACCCCTTGATGATGGACGACAAGTTTTTGACAAAGACAAAGCAGTGCAACATATGAAGATAGGTAAGGGTAATCAGATTAACCCTTGTGTAGGCACCCGGGTACCCGGGTACCCACTAAGGTATATTTTTGCTTGTACGTTGATTATAAAGAAAGATATCGCTTTGATGCTTCAGATCGTCGTTATATACCTGAATCCCTAGTAAATACTACCATTATAAATACGTTAACTAAATTTACTGCTTAAATAAAAGCATTCAAAGTTCACATGCGTCTTGGGGGCACCCGGGGTACCCGGGTACCCACCTGAACTTTCCTTCTCATTTTCTGACACATATTCGTTGGAATTCGTTCCTTGAAAACTTTATTCAATAAATAGACATTTTCTGAAGATATTAAAGCCATTTCTATATCAATTGAACGGTTAGAAATTTTACTATGAATAAAAATAGAAAGGTATGTTTCTTACTTCCGTATAATGGCCAGCGTCAGTCACGCGAAATATCGGCTTTTTTGTTACGGAGGCTCAACTTTGGAGTCGTATAAAAGTTAAAGTAGAAATTTCACAAAAAAACAATTTACACCAACGTATAGTACGTTCTATCGCGCGTGTAACCATATAAGACAATCATTTCTGTTTTCATAACATTTGGTATTTATCATAGATGGAACGGAAAAGTGCCCATTTTTACGAGCTGTTTCACGGAGTGCTCTTGTTGAACGTTTGTTTCTCAAACTCTATTACTTCAATCACAAAGATATTTTGATAAAATATTAATACGCTTATTGTTCATTAAAATACGAAGTTTCAGAGTATTTGTGTCAAACAATAAAAAGTTGTTGTCGATTTTGTGAAACAACTTTTTCTCGGAAATGGATAGCCGTAGAAGTACAAAATTGGGTTCGTTAGAAAGATTTTGAAATGAGTTTTCACGGTAAATAATTATCGTTCACTACAAGTTAGCGGATTTTTTTATACGAATTTATATTTAACGCCGGGATTCGGAACTGTTGAGCGGTGTTGCCGTGTTGATGTCTTCGGGAGTTCCTAACCTCAAACAACTGCATCACCCTATCTCGCCAGGGTTGCTCTTCCTTTGTCTCGTTTTTCAGCTGCGATAACATCGTTTTATCTGAAAAAATCAAAGTAGTACTAACACCTTAAATTCACCCGAGCGCCTTCAGTTAAGCTTTAATAATATTGCTGTACTCTCTGTGTGCTAGCTTTTCGTTAACTTCTATAGGGCAATATATGTTGCATAATATCTGTAACAATGATCATTTTTACGAAGAATTTTTATTCACAACAATCGTTACAGCCAAAATTCAATCTCCCAATCTGAATTGAATATCCAACCTTTTAAACTTTTATCGAAACACTGAGTGAAACCAGAATTTTTCAACGAAACCATTACATAAATCATACATGCAAGTAGTATCTTACCATAAAAAATCAGCTCTCGATAATTCCTCCATGACTTCAAAGTATTTAATGTAGCACTTATTTTATCAATACATTATTTTTCTTCAAATAGACTTTGTACGAAAAAATTCTAAGAAAAAAGAAAGTGACACTATGTTTTATGTATTCTACATAAACCTGTGAAGCGTTCGGCTCACTCAGTAATTTAGCGACCAGAAGAAAGCCAGCAGTGGCACTGAAGCACAGATGTTCAGTTTCTACGAAACATAAGGGTAAGAAAGATGATCAATAAGATAAGATAATAAGGAAAAATACGAAACGTAATTGATATGATTAGGCGTAGCTTCGCAGTCCATTGCGATAGAAAGAAAGCATCTCGGACGGGACGGAGTGTTCAAAAGCTCGAGATGCAAGCCCAATAATCCGGCAACACTGCTGCACAGTTGCGAATCCCGGCGTTAAATATAAATTCGTATAAAAAAATCCGCTAACTTGTAGTGAACGATAATTATTTACCGTGAAAACTCATTTCAAAATCTTTCTAACGAACCCAATTTTGTACTTCTACGGCTATCCATTTCCGAGAAAAAGTTGTTTCACAAAATCGACAACAACTTTTTATTGTTTGACACAAATAATCTGAAACTTCGTATTTTAATGAACAATAAGCGTATTAATATTTTATCAAAACATCTTTGTGATTGAAGTAATAGAATTGGAAGAACAAACGTTCAAAAAGAGCACTCCGTGAAACAGCTCGTAAAAATGGTCACTTTTTCCGCTCTATCTATGAAAAATACCAAATGTTATGAAAATAGAAATGATTAGCTTTTATGATTACATGCACGATAGAACGTACTATACGTTGGTGTAAATTGTTTTTTTGTGCAATTTCTACTTTAAATTTTACATGACTTCAAATTTGAGTTTTTGATGAAAAAAAAGGAATTCAGGCGTCAAGAACCGAAGAATAAACATACCTTTCTGATTTTGTTAATTGTAGATGTTCAAACCTGTCAAATGATATAAAAATGACTTTAATACCTTCATAACATATCTATTTATTGAATAAAATGTTCAGAGAACGAATTCTTTTACAAATCTGTTCAAAAATGAGATCTAAAGAGGTGGGTACCCGGGTACCCCGGGTGCCCAACAACGTAGGTAAAGTCGGGTGCCTACACAAGGGTTAAAATACTTGTTCGCGAGTTCCAACATTCGCTAGATAATCGGGAACCCATCCGTCGCAAATGCTGATGCGATGATGCAAAGGAAAAGTTGCTGTGCGGTGAAAAAGCATCTCAAAGCACTGTGAACGCTTCTGTTTAGGCAAGCATTTCGGAATTAAAACGACGAAACAGTAGCAATAATGACAAAATACAGATTTTGTGGAAATTGTAAAATCAGCCTTCGCCAATTTATGTGATTATAGAGCGGATAAAATATATTATTATCGATGGAAGAACCCTTGACTTTGTGAAACTTCATAAAATTAATGGTTAAAATAATTATGCTAAAGTTTCACACGAATTGTTTATTGGCAATCGGTTTCAGCTAACTCTGACCTGTCACAGTTGTGGCCTGACCATAGCTATTATTAGCTGAAACCGGTCATCAATGAACAATTTCTGGGAAACTTTAATAGCTATTTCAACCATTAACATATTACTTTTTTACTTCACCTTACATTTTTCACATTATTTTTAAATTAAATTACGTTCCTGTAAAATAGTCTTACCGTTATTTTTTAATATTTTCCTTCTAAGCAATCTTTCAGTTTTTAAACCTCAGTGTAGGGGTTTTCAAAAAGTCACCTAAATGTTTCGCATGGATCTGATTGAATACTTGTGTTGTATTATAGAAGTGAGCGAAGTAATAACATATAACTATGGAAGACTAAACTGATAGCCAACTTATAATTTAAATACATGAGAATGAGTAAAAATTATCTATTGGAGCAATGCTTCCCAACCTTCTGAATTACACGGAATAATTATGTATTTATTCAAGCTTCGCAACTCACTAAGAAACATGTTTGCAAGTTGCAGTCTAAACTAAAACCAAAAAAGAAAACATCGAATGTATAATAAAACATTTTTGCGATATAATAAGGAATTTTTCTTAAACCGAAAAGAACATCGTTCAGGTATGTCACCCGTGGGTATCGTAAACTAAGGGTCGGTATGCATAAATGTATACTTAAATTGGACATTAGCAAATATTCACTTTGAATAAAAATAAATATCTTCTATACTTATGATAAATTAGCATGGATATTAACTATAATCTTTACTCGAACTTTAAAAAACCCTATAATACCATGCAATAAAATAAACATTAGGATTAAGGTAAAGGAGTTAAATTTTGCACAATGAAGTTGTGCGGCTAAATCCCAAGGAATAACAAGTGTGAAAAATAGTGACATGACTGGGACTCGAACCCATGTCTCCCACTTTCCGGGCAGGTATTCTAGCATTCCCTAAACAGTGTGGAAGAGACGTGAAATGGTAATTCAGTGGTCAGAATACCTGCCCTGAAAGTGGGAGACCTGGGTTCGAGTCCCAGTCATGTCACTATTTTTCACACTTGTTATTCCTTGGAAAAATAAACATTATTTAAAGACCATTTTAAGTATAAATTATATTACAGGGCCCAAGAACTTATTCACTGAACACCACTAAGGAAGCACTGTGATACAACAATCACCAGTTCGACGCAAATTTATCAAACTGAAACAGACAATAAATGCGTTCAAACAAATTATTGCGCCGGAGAAAATAAAGGTGAACTCGTAAATTGGGATTGTATCCACAATAACACAGACCCTAAAGAAATTTAAGGTACGCAAATCGAAATTCCTGGAATGCTGGTGATTCCACGCTATGAAGTTCCCGGAAGGAAACGTGAATGGCATCCATTGGCGTCGACCACCAATTAAATTAGCACCATTTTAGTAATCTCTTCCGCTTGAAACAACGATTCGCATGAAATCAATCCACTAATGGAATGGAGCTCGATAGACGTGAGAAGCACATGAATTTAAACCACCATGGTTCGAATTGAATTTCGAATGGAAATATTACGATTTGAAACTAATTTTTCTAATGGAACTAGAAGCGGGGATAATGTAACGCATTCACGATAGCCATGAAAGATTTTCTCAAAAAGGATTTGCAATGTCAATTAAGTAAAGCTTTACTTCCGGTTGCATTAACGATGACGAATATTACTTTTCTATCAACGAGAATATGTATTAGCGAAAAAGCTTCAATTTACTACCATTTCCCAAACATTTCGATACCACCGCCCCCGCAACCGCCATGTATGTACACAGATTATAATCTATCAAATCCAGAAAATAACACATAGGAAATGAAAATCCACGACGTTAAAAACACTCGCCAAATAATTACATGGCATTCTTCAATTTCTAGCTTTCTAAAACTCAGTAACATTCAATTAAGCATGATGAACAGCTACAGAAAACAGGGGTCACAAAATCCGAAAACCACCAAAAACGGGATGGTCAAACTTTATGGGGGTTTCACACTCAAGGAGTGCATCTTCAGAGGCGAGAAAAGTGACTCAACTATCCCGTTTTTGGTTTGACTATCCCGTTTTTGGTGGTTTTCGGATTTTGTGACCCCTGTTACATTTTGCCACCAGCGGCACTCCACTTATTTAACTACAGTAAAGAACGCGTCAAGAGCCCCCTAGAGTAAACCGGCACCCGGGGGCTGTATAGCTCCGTTTGAGAACTATTGATTTATATTAATAAAAACTACCCCATCTTGCGGGAAATACTTATTCAATATGCTTGGTTTATCTACCAAATATTAAAACTATGACAACTTACGAAACAGGAATGACTTTATTTTCTCTTGAATCAGAAGACGGTAACGTGGCAGGTCCACACACAGAAATCGTTTGATAGTCACTAAGAAAAAATATATTATCTGGAATAAGAGCATTCTTCTTTTCAGAAGTCTTCTTTCCTATTCCTACGAGAGCTGAAGGGAAAATGATTTCCGAAGGAAACAAGAAATGCACAACTCAGAACAATGACAATCATAAGGCACTGACTTCGTCATCTGCTGTTAAAAAAAGACAAAAGCACTTCGTTAGCTACTCCAGGTAAGTTACGAGCGCATTATGTACAACAGCGTCCATGGACTAAAAAATCTGTCGTTTAACTCATTTTATGAAAAGTTTCCCTGGAAACTCTAAAATGATAATTTTCACAAACTGATGTAAAATAACAATGGTCGGATTTTATGTTGGTCTCGAGCATATTTCAATTATTTCATATTACGTAAGAGGACTGGGGTAAGGGAAATGATGGTAATCTTATTAAATTAACCGAAATTAAAATTCATGAGGACAAAACAAAGAAGTCGTGGCCAACCGAATTTATTTGAAGATTACTGAAATGAAAGTAAATCGTGAATACATTCACTAAATTGTATGCACTGCATTTACTGCGAGTGGACATTCATTTCAGAAAACACGCATGGATACGTATATTTTCAAATTTTATGCAATATCTTTAACAGAATTGCAGAAACAATCCTCAACTCTTGTCAGTTAACAAGAACACGAAAAAGAAGAATTTTATTTTAATNTTTATTTTAATAGAATAAAAATTAATGGAAATAGTACATAATGGAGTAAAAATAGAAATAAACTACAAAAATCAACATATAGTGACAATTCAACAGAATTTGACTAAACGGACTAAATTTACGTTTAACGTAAGCATATAATAATTATATAATTTTTATAAGTTTTTAATGAGGTTGAGTTTTTTAGGCTCAAACGCAAACGACTGGCAACGAGGGAGATATTTTAAGTATATGTTGGAAGAGATGATTGGACAGGAAAGAAAATTAGGTCCAAAATCGAAGGTTTATTGAAATTACAGAACTTCGAGAGAAGAGATGTACCGCGAGAACTGTACCGCGTTCGCGATCTTCGGAATAATGAAACTGAACCAAAATTCATAATTTCTTCTTCGGTGCGATATATGTAGCTATCGACAATAAGATGCAACATCCGCTTTGCGAAGATTAAAATAATCTAATCGAATCAGCTCGGCATTCTCTCGAAATAATCGGATTATACCTTCGAGCGAAGTTAAAAATCTTACCCAATACCTCTTCGATACTCCGAGAAATCAATTTTTTAGTCATAACGATTTTAATGCTTTTTTTGCCCAGAAATCCGTCCGTGAAAGAAAATTACGACCGATAAATTAAGAAATTAACTTTGCGTGGCAGAATCAGCTTATTTAATCCCTTGTAATTTAATCGAAAGGCAACTTCGGTCAGATTCAACGCATTCGCAGATGTTAAACTTACTCCCAGTCTTGATCGTGATTTTCCATATCTTTCGTTGTTGACCCAACATCGAGATGAATCTGAGGAATATTATTGAGAGATGAGTTAGCGGTTCAGTAAAGCCATTTAGAGCTGGCAATGGTGTCGATAATATAACCCTGTGCCCCAGCAGTCAATGCCGTCTAGCGCGTCCTTGACTGCCCACGGCTGATGGGCAGCGGATGTATTTAATGTCTTTGAATGACGGGATCAATAAGGTTTATTTTCCATTTCCTGAGGAATAATGAACGACTTGTTCCCAACATCATTCCCACTACTGCACTTAACGATATTACGTTATAATTCGAGGAAAAGGAGTGAATAAATAATGAGGAAAGATGATGAGAACGACTCGATTGTTGTCGTTGGTGCCTAAAAAATTTAACAGCGACATGAACTACGCATTTAGCGATGCAGATGTGCGATTGACAAAACAGATTTACCCTAATTGGTCCGCAACAGCTCTGCGATGATGATTCACGAGGAAAAAAGATCCTTTCATCGAATGTGGGTCAAAGATTTAGGAAATTTGGCAGCATTAATGGCCTAAGTTCTTGTCAATGGTACTTCCTGATTGTCTCGTTGACCTAGGGCCACTCCCGTGGCATTGTGCTGTACCTGTCGTCTCCGACGAGAGACTTTAAAAGCAGCTTTGAGATTCCATCTGAAATATTACATTCCTCGCAGGTTGAATAGCAAACCCATTTCAATCACGAGATATGTAAGAAATGATTTGAATATTTGAGTAATGAAACCACTGATATGGAATGGGAATCGTCAAATGGCTTTCTAGATAACAAACAGGGGCGGATTTATAATCAGGTGCACTAAGCTAGATGAGGACCTCATCCTCGTAATAATACTCAGCTAATGAACTCTCAATAACATTCTTTTGTCAAATTTTGTTGAGGTTAATGGGTTTTTTGCTTCAAAAAGTATGATTTATTTGTATGCTAAGTAACTCTACACAGTACAGAATAAATTACATAATTTGCCTTTACATAAGGTAAAGTCTGTTACTTATTATAGTCGATGGAAAAACTACTATAAAATTAATAGTTTGTATATTCTCCCCAGAGAAGCTGAACAGCTACCTTTGGTATAAACTTCTGCGTAAACAATGGGCTTTTCTACTCTGATGAATCCTAATGGCGCTTCGATCTAACCCTTTCGACTTGGGCCTCCAGTAGCCAAAATCCACCCCTGATCATGAAAGTTTTAAATATTAAGTTCTTCTACTTACTCTGATGAATACGTTAAACTTTTGAATAGTGAAGTTGCCCCTGTTGAGTTAGTGCATTTTAGAAGAACTCCAAAAACCAACTATGTGATTCTGTTCTACGCGCATTTCGCATGATAGCTTCCTCAGAGATCAAAGCTGAATTCATTCAGTAATTCTGCTCCGATCCGATCCCTGGGGAAGCTACGATTGGTGGCGAAAAGCGCATAGGACAGAATCACATTGTCTAGAGGTTTCTAGAGTTCTCTTAATGGTGCCACGTTAAACGTTGGCGATTGGCATAATAACCATTAACAACCATTCCTGATCAAAGGGCGCCACGAAAATTCAGTTTTAATCGAAAAACGATCTTGGGAAGGAAGAATAATATTCTGAATTAAGCTGAAAGGGAGAATGGAGAAGTATGAATGAAATGGCACAAAAAGACCACCTAAATGATTGCTGTATGTTTTAGAAACCAAATTTACTTGTTTGTGAAAAGATCGAAGCCTTTGACCGAGGGAGCGACAATATCAATGGAATGATACGGATAATTTTGATTAACACCGAACACCAATAAAAATGCATTGTGAGAGTTAGAAATATTGTTAGAACGTCTGTATACGTTTCATATACGCACAGACAATAGGAGTTAAGGGCCAGTAGGCGACCTTTCCCGGCTAGCAATGCGATCTTTTATTCACTTCTTAAAACACGTGAAAGTTTTAGAGGTGACGCTCCAATCTGTAGACTCAACCCGTCTTCCGTGTTGTTATTTGGGACGTGTATTGCGAGCGGAGATTTTTGATGACTTTCACCAAGGCGTGTCTTTTGAGGCCAAGGATACTGAGATTGGAGGGTGGACATGGTTGTTTGTTTCCGGTGGTTTGAGGTATGACAGACCTCCAGCTCGAGACAAAATTTGCCGCCTGATGTAAACAAGATCGCTCCAACTAATTCGGCGATGACAACGGCGATACTTCCTCCCCCTACTTTGAGACGTAACCACTGACTTGTGAAATGAAAGGATCCATTGTTGCGAAGAAAAAGTCCCCGTTTGACTTAATAGTCTTGTCAGGGGGTGGATATGAAAGACGTGAGGCCCTAGGCAAATGAACTTTGAGAGGCCCCTTCTCTCCTTTTTAGCAGAGCGAATTTTTTTTATGCGTATATAAACAATCAGCGAGATCTAAGAGCCCTAATAAACTTTATTCCGTTCCATTATTCTCTCCACACATTGTGAATTGGCTGGCAAATAAAATTCTTTTTTATTTACGAACTTCACACCTGCTATACTTTCGAATACGTGACTGACTGATCTTACGAGATATTTTCCTTACATACATAAAAATGAATTCACGAGCAACCACAAAATATAATTATTAATGAGATAAAATTACTGATTTTAGATTCACCTTCGACATCGTAGTGATTTTACCGCAGTGTACGAAATTCTTCCTACTCCTAATCCATACTATCCTAAGAATTAATACAATAAGTTTGTTACTAGTTAGTTCTGGCGATATCTGGTGGAACTTCTTTTTATTGTATCAAATAAGTTTGTTACTGCACTGTACCATTGTCTCACAACTCGCAACTGAACAACTGTCGGGTAAAATAGTGCTGTTTAAGTTACACTCGTAGACTCAAGATTTGTATTCCTAACTGCAAATGCAAAATTCTCCGAAATTCGTCTCCTCTTCAAAACGACTGGCAAAATCTTGCCTTTACTTTTGAATTGGCCTTAACTCCCCACATATTCAAATGAGAAAATGCAAGGTCTCGGATTTAACAAATTCCTTGATCGTCAAGGGGACGGGTTGTTTATGGCCTCAAAAGTTCACAATATATCCATTTATTTTACCTACATCCTCACATTCCGAATGGAAAACAATATTCCACGACCGAAAAAAAATCTTTTTTCTATTTCCATTCTTTTGTTGCTTACCCCGATTTCGTACGACTTTAAATTTTTCAAAATTAATTTTGCAAAAGAAATCCTGCATGTGATAAAAATGAACTATACAAGCATTTCTAATTATAAAGTTTGACTTGTCTGGGGGTCGAACCAGAGATCATTAGGTAAATAAAAAGAGTCCTGTTATCTGCATGGTTGGTGACATTATAAAATTTTTAAGTCGTGCTACTTCTCGTTTTCGAGGCAAAAATTCACCCAAGAACACACAAACTTCACTCAAGTCTATTTTATACTTAAGAATATGTGTTTTCGCATTCGATTTACCTCATCGCCTGATGTGCTGTAATTGTAAATATTATTATAATTATTATAACAGTTACAGATGGACTAAGATTCCGGAGGTAATTTACTAATATTTTACAATTATTTCACTATTATGCTACACAAACATAAGGTGAAATATGCAATGCTAATTATAAAAATGCAACGTGTTTGGCTACTACAGTAAATCTATCATTCAGCTAAAGAATACACAATTACAATACATACATTTTCAAGTAAGAAAAATATATAATTCACATAAAAATTTATCCTTGCTATAAGAGTTCAATATTACAATACAGCTGTCTCCTAGCTTGAAAATACTCTAATTCCAGATATTTTCCCTAAAATTAGTACATTTTCGTAGCAATAAATATGATTTGTACTTTTTTTCACAAAAAATATATTTAAAAAATAAACTTTCAAAAATAACTTAGAATAAAATCGTCATCATTAGGTCTGATGATGACGATTACTCGTCGAAACTTGGTCATGTTAATTTTTTAAATATATTTTTTGTGGAAAGAGTAAAATCATATTTATTTCTTCGTGATGGACTTCCATAAGATGTCGGCTGATACTGTGAATTTTAGTACATTTTCACTAAAAGGTTGACAAAGTGTATGCATAATAAAATTTGAAAATGAATTCTTAACATAAAATGAGACTTTTTCCTTGTTTTGTATATGACGAGAAAACCCATAGAGCTTCGATTTAACTGTGTATAAAATTCTACTCTGGATTGGCCAAGGAAGGTTTATCGAAATTCTATCACACCCGACCCTCGTCCATCAACACAATTCGGAGCGAAACTGACGAAAACGTTTTTTCAATCTGTTTACATCGCGGATTCTTTTTAATCTCGACACGCTAAATTTAGCGGCCAACTTAAACGGCCCTTCATCCTTCAAAAGCATCACCTAAATAATCATTCATCTGGCTCTTTCGACGCTATTCCTCTTTCCCGCCTTTCGGTGCACTCCCCCTTCGAAAACATCCTCTTCCCATCGAAAACCCATCCCCGCTAATGCTTCACCGGACAGCGTCTTCACTTTCCTTTCATCCATCCCATAGTCGCCACATCCACCTCAATTTTCCCCCGATCGATCTAAGCCCTTCCATCTTCGCTCTCTGGACTCCTCGCACCGCGCAATAACTCTTCCGAGTTACGACGCTTTAAACTCGAATTCCTTCCAAACAGCGGGAGCTTTCCTACTTTTTGGCGGCTTTCTATGGCCGTATCCGGTCAAAACTTAATCAAATAACTCGGGATATACGGTTCTAAGATGAATTTTCGCGCGGGCCGTAAAAGTCCCAGCGTGATGAACGTATCCTTTTTCCTGTTTGGTCTATCCACTTGCGCCTGTTCTTAGTCCACCGCCATTAATTTCAACCAACACTTCCTCTACGTTAAATCTTTCGTTAACCATACACAAAGAGTCCCTCAACGAAAAGAATGCATCGCTCACTGTAAACAGACGGAATCCGATGCTCGAACCCGTCGCGTAAATTTTGTTCTTTATGAGGAATTTTGCAAAGGATTAATGCTGGCAAGAGCGTTACCGAGTTAAGGACAAAGAAACGTGGAAATCTTTTAAACGCAACAAGAGCTCAGAAAGGCATAAAAATTGAATCCGTCCCATACATTTCCTATCTTTTATGTTATAACTACAGTGATCTTAACCTTTTTCGGTATTTTTCTTCTCTCTTTCCTTGCTTTATCTCTGATGTTTTTACCATACTCTATTACTTATTTCTTGTACATCAAATTTATCATCTGTCTTAGTCGTATTTTTGATGAATGTGCATTTATACTGTCCATTTTTTCTAGTATTGTTGCTGACATTCTCCTTTTTTATTTTCACCATTCCCGTCCTTTTTAAATTTTATTTGCTACTGTCAGTAGATTTCGCAGTTTCTTCACGCCCCCTTTCTCGTGGGCGTTTTCCTGCAGGGTCTTTTTTTTTCTTAAGTACGGACTTAGGTTTTTTAAAACTCGTATAATATTCCCTTCCGTTACTGATTTTCCATTGTTTTACTCTCAAAAGCTCCTTCTTTAAAACTTTTTACGACATGGGGATAATGTAAGAAGAGACGCAAACTCGCCGAGAAATGTAGTTTATTATTATTATTATCATTATCTTAATTGATCCGAAAAAAGCGACTAACAGCGCTAGACTTCATAGTGGTTCGTTGAAAATGTAACAGATCTTCAAATGTCTACAAATAAAAATCAAAACAAAGTGAGAATATGTAAAAATGAAACATATGGCATAGATAATGAGTTAATCAAATTGTGTTAACGGATTCGAAGGAACAGTATGCACTATTGAAAGATCGCTCAGCGATGGAAAGGCGTGGATTGATGGAATGAAACAATGAGTTGAATTCAGTAGGACGGGATGGTATTTGGAGTGAAAATAGAGAAAGTAAATCACTGATGAATTATCCTAGTCATTATTTAAAAAAATAGCTCGTTGGGGATCGGAAACTCTTGGAAATTGACGTTATACCTAATTCTGTGCATATATCTTCCAATATTCTTTAATACCACACCCTGATGAATAGAAATTTTTTATTATTTATAGAGTATCTTTATAATTCTTTTGTTAAAAGAGAGAAGAAAACAAATTTCATTCACTTTTTTCAGTCTATTTCATGGTTGTGATAATATGACAGCTACGGAGGAGTGAGTGACGCTGAGTAATTAATTTTGTTCACTCCTTATAGAATGCTGTGAAAGATTTTGCTCATAGCGTCATTGTGATATATATACATGGACATTTTCCACTCAGTCATTTTGGCTAAGTGAGGAAAGCAGGGACGAAATACCTTACTCTTCATCTCGCCTAGTCGCCTAATTCCTTCTCCAAAGGTTTTTGTAGTCGGTGGTGAAGGGTAAAGATCCTATCAACCTTCTGGATGAGGGCCTTGAAGATAGAAATCTTCTAATATTCCAACATTGCAATGAGAAGGACATGAAATATCCGTCCATCAATGCCTACAATACCTCATTTTTCTCGATGAGGAGAGAGGAAACAAGTATAATTTAACACAAAAAAGGGATTAGGAAAAGATTTGTGAAAGGAGATTCGAAAGAAAGGGATTTGGGAATTACGAAGTCCCTTTCTTCTGAGCCATGTCCTTCTACAAAGTAACGCCTGACCATATCGATTTAACAAATACGATTTTAATTTAATTACGTTTATGCGCCTTGAATACCGGATTTAACCTTCATCTGCTTTTAGCATCTACGACTGAAATGCATATGAAACGTACGTGTACTTTGAACATGAGTAACGGGGGAATATAAACGATGACGCTGTTAACCAATGCTTTTCTGCTCTCCGATCAAAGCCTCTTCAGAACCTTTCACGCTTGCACCTTTCAGGCTATACACAATAATAAAATAAATTTTCGTGGAACTTGCCGGGAAAAAATTTCGTCGTCTTTTCGCTGCCAGCCATCTTTGACCCTCACTCCATTCATGTCGCGCCCCTTTATTTCTCCACCCTGAGACTTCGACCCTTCTTTCGCATCCTAACATCTTTGAGAAGCATCATTTCAATTTTTCGCGACTAGCGGATTCTCTTGGGAAGCATTAACCTTGAACTCAGCATCTGACGTCCTCCCCAAAAATATCAAACGGCGGAAAACGCAGACAATGCAATCTTGAAGATCTCTCCTTCCCTGAATCGGATCCTTTAATCTCACGTCCTTTCAAAGGTAGCAAAGCGGAAAAGGTTTCCGAACTACACTATGAGACTTCCGACGCCGAGGGAGTGAACTTGACAGATAGAGCGGCGGTCACGAGACGTGCACGAGGGACGCACCCCACGCGTCCTTGATGCCCCAGCAGTGTTCTTTAACGCGGGGGGCCCACGACAAAACGTGCGTGGGGCATCGAGTTCTCAAACCGCGCTCGTGGATTAAGGTCACTTCTTACGAGGCTGTGCTCTGTTCTCGGCTCGGCTTCAACTTCATTGCGCCCCACTTCAATTTCCAGCGGAGGATTTTGTTTCGCTTCATTTCGCTTCAAACCACCTCTTCAAAGTCCGGACGTACATCGCGTAACATATCCTCCAGGCTCCTTCATTAAACTTAACGGTTACCTCATTTCTGTGTTACGTCATGGCGCGACCATACCGTCACCCGCGCTTTTAATTTCTCCTATTCATATCCACTCGCTAATTTTCGCGACTTCTTTTACGCCCAATTAAGAAATGCTGGACGTAGCTCCGGTTGCAGCAAAAACACGGAGATGCGGACGAATGGATGCTGCACGGATCTCTCTCTCTCTCTCTTGAGAGGCTGTGCAATTGAGCTTCGAGGAAGATGGTGTCGCGCCTTAAACAGGAAGTCCTCACGAATTCTGCTCTAAGATTTTGCCGAGGAAATTGCTACGTCTCGGAAAGTACGAGTGAATATGTGAACCGATAGAAAGTATTAAAGATTAGTTCAAACACGGTAAATAAAGTGGAAGAAAACAGTCTAGGTAGACATAGACAATAGTTTTAGGGTCGTAGCCGGGGGGTCCGAACCCTTCCCCCCCCCCCCCCCCCCCCCCCCCCCCCCCCACTCTTATGCCTGACCAATTAGAATAAGGAGGGATTGGCGAGAAATTAGAGTAGGAAAGGAGCTCACAATTTGCAGGTAAAATTATTTTGGATCCCCTCCAAAGGAATTTACAGTTACGTACCTGCAATGTATATAATATATTATATTAACGTAAGTATATAATACCACCCCGTTATGTTCACATGAGTCCATTCGTATTTCTTGCGTGAATTTTTCTCGATTTTTCCTTCACTTTTCTTATTTCCTCTAATGTTTCTCTTCTCAGAAAAAAAGACTTCCCCTTGACATAAAACGTAGAGTAGCTATTAGGAGGTTTCGCATGTTTTCTATACTACCATTCTCGTGGGTGTTTTCCTACGGCGGAATATTTTTTCCTTGGTACTCGGCTTAGGTTATTTTGAATCTACTTAGCTTCCCTTTCTTTCTTGATTTGCTCTATTTGCTATCGCTTCTTTTCTTAACGACAGTGGCTCGAATGTAAGAGGACACTTTTTAGTCTCAATCTCGCCCAGGTAAAGACGCCCCTCGTCTAGCCTCATCTACTATGAGTCAATAGAAATATAAGACCCGAGTCTAGAAAAATTGACTGAGTACCGGCCGCGATGTCGTGCTAGAGCCATCATTCGAGTCCCGGCTAGTTGGATTATTCCTATTAGGGAACGGTTGTAAGCGTTCTACATAATTATTAAAATGGGTCTAAGTAGAGTCTTCCTGCTTCCATCATGGTAATAATAATAATAGTATAAATCACCTCATATCAGCGTACCCAAATTCCCCAAGTTCTCGTATTCGGAGATTCTAAGAAGCATTGACGGAGATAAGTTATCTTTCAAGCTAATGTGGAATCATAAGGGCCGTATCAGCAACCCGCGGTACCGCAATATGAATTGGGATGAAATTATCTGAGATCGTCCCCTACCTTGACAATTTTCGGAAATGTTGATAAAGTATCTAAAAAACGATTAGATAGCCGTAGAAAATGGAAGAGAGAGATTCTAGGACTAACCGATTCAAGAATAAAATTTTACTTAAGCGTGAAAAATAGGCTGCCCATGAGCACCCTGTCACACTATGAATGGTGGCTAGCAATATATGACATCCGTAGATGTGCAGATATATACTTATAAATGGGTAAATGATTATCACGAACATTTCCGTGAAACAACGAGAGCAAGAGAAAATGTGGTATATGAAAACACAAAAATAACTGAATAACTGAGAACACAAAATTTTCACGCAAAATGCTGAATAACGATTAAGCGAAAGCGTATGAACAGGTTTTCGTGGAATATTTTTGTCGATGAGAATGGGTGATACGTCAGAATTTCTCAAAACGTTACTGCATTTCTATTAGAATTACAGATAACGAAGAGGATTAGATGAAGAGTAGCACTCGCACGAGATGAAAATTACGATTAAAATTAATAACCAACGACGATGAAATCAGTTACCTAGATGAAAGTAGTTCCCCAGAATGGCCGCGGCATCTCCTACTTTAACCTCAATTGTCAGTGTGAGGACTCAATAGAGTAAGTAATTCCCTTTTGTAAAAGTCTCTTTATTTTCCCTGAAAATTTTACGGCCAAAGTGGACTCTTACATGGTCACATATAAGCGGATTAAGGGATTAAATGTTCGGAAACAAATTCTCAGATCGCCTGAAAACTGAAGTTAAAATCACCGAATTGTCATTCGACATTTCGACGAAAATTTGATTCCTTCAGAGAGACAATAAAATTGCTTTCAATGTAAATGAAAAGTTTCTATTTTCACCCACAAGTATCGTTAAATTAATCGGTAGTTGATTGAAGAAAGGGCAAGAGTTAGGAGTTTTTACTTCAGATCTTCACCGCACTACTTTCAAGTCACCAAAACGAATTAAATTAAAAATTTTTCTAAATCGTTATAACTTTAATATCTCAATCTTTGTCGAACAGCAAATTTATATCTCATTAAAATTTATCACTAACGTACTAAATACATATTCCCACGAAGTTCAAAGAATGGTCGCACTTTCATCCTTTGAATTTTCTCAACTCGAAGTATATTATCTCACGTTACTCTATAAGAATAACAATTTAAGAATTTCATACAATAAGACAGTACACCGTTTTGCAGACAAGAAGTACACACTCCTATGCTGAAGTAAGCGCTAACTTTCCGAATAAAATATTTCTCCACCTTCAATTCCTTCAAAGCTGCAGAGGGTCAAGTTTCACAAACATTACGTAAAGAAGAACTAAGGATTCCTCGTTTATCATGGATGATCTTGTAAAGTGCTGTTCCATTATTTAATAATGCATACCCTTATTTTATTCGTAAGACAAAAACCATAACTATCCCATGAATACGGTACAATGAAACGGTTGGATTCTTGTCTGTTTCAATCTGGACTTAGATAAGGACTATTCCGACGAAACCACTTCATTCAACTTCCGGAAAATTGAAAAACGACGCGGTAGGACCAATCTTAGATAATTTCGACCCAATCCATATCCTCATAAGACGGACTATGGTATTCAGAATTGCACTTTAGCTTGAAATATTACGTATTCCACTCCAATCTCCCAGAAGTAAACGAATACCAGAAACTCGAGAATACTAATTTTTACTATTAGATATTTTCTATCAATTTTCTAGACTCGGCTCCCACTTCTATCGCGTTTCGCAATATAGGGTTATCGCAAATCATTGAGCGCTTTAGAATGATAGGCATTAAGACCGCTAAGATATCCAATCACGAGTGCATTTTAATACTGAACTGGAAAATTCAAAGAACTTTCTAAAGTACAAGCTCGAAAATTTTCCACATAAGTACCATTGCTGGCCCGTTAAATGTTTAGCAGGTATTCATTTCATGTCACAAATATCTCACGTTAGTAGTTAGTCCATTTATGACATCAGGAGCTATTTTTCGTAGTGCATTTAGTGCACCTATCTTCCGAATATCTTTTCTTGAACGAGTGCGAGTTGATAAAACATCCCATAATTCTGATCTTGTTGAGTTAACCTATTGACTCTTTGGATACCAAGAAGGTACGTGAGTTACCCTAAAGTCACGTTTTCTTTCCTTTTCTAAATCTTATTTTAAAATTTTTATGCGTCTGGGTGCTTGTTTATTTAAGTACAACGATAGTATTTTTTTAAATACTTCACCTATAAGAATGTATTTTGTCTAATTTTAAATGAAAGCTTTGATGGGGCTACGGCGTTAACATTCGGTGAATAGTTTCTTTCAGCATTATCTGAGCTGTTACGCCGCTCTACTTGAATGATATCTGTAAGTTTTGTCTGATATATCTTAGCCAAAAGAACTTTTTCAACGCATATTTTCGTTTATTTAAGAAATAAATAATAATATTATGATTTTATTACGCAATTAAACGTCAAATATGGACAAGGAGAAACGGATAAAAAAGGGTGTGTCAGGACCGGATTCCAACCAGGATCTTCAACTTTTTGGGTGACTGCTGTAGCCAATTGAGCTTAGACGAACTACTCGCCCTTGCCTTGTTCTGGCACAATATCTCAACTGGCTAGAACCTGTATCCTCCACCTGGAAAGTGGAGAATACAGGTTCGAGTCCTGGTTTTTTCAAACTTTTTTCACGTCGGCTTCTCCATACGAATATTCCTAAGCGTACATCTTAGTGGTAGCATTGTTAAAAGTGCTTCGAAAGGTTAGGTCATTTCGCACGAAGGCCTCCACTGGGAATCGAATTGGGACCGCTTTCACCGAAGTCGAACGCGTTGCCCACTTGGCTATATGGGAGCCCCGCGGACACTTAAATGTGCAAAGTAACCTTTCACCTTTTCCTTGGGTCAATATGGAAAAAATTGTGGTGTAACCCAGTTACTCTCAAGGGAGGAGTAAGGAGCGAAATACCTTGGTGGCTGAAGAGAGAATACGCTCAATATTTCATTATTATATTCTTCGGTGCGTAAACTTGTTAACCTAAAGTATCAGTTCTAAAAGATAAGGCGCTTTCGTTGCACCGAGAAAATAGTATTTCCATTTCCGTTCAATACTTGGAATAAAAATTCTCGAAAGCCCATCGGGTGAGCGCTTGAATATTAATTTTAATGACCTTCCTATGGACCTATGACCCTCGGAATGAACATACAAATACAACCGTGGACTAATCTCTTCTCCAAGGATTTCTTGGAGAAGAGATTAGTCCACGAAGATGTTTTCGTGAGAAAGATCAACGAGGAAGACTTTGAGGTCTGCATTAATATTGTTAAATGACACCATGAGAACATGTCACAGTGTCACAGCATTATGATGCAACAATGCGATGTAATCAATTCTCGTCATTAACTCGGATGACGATAAGACAGCGATATCTGCGAAAATTTATATTCGAGATAAAAGAAAAATTACTGCCCATAGAGATGCAATAAAATGAGAAATAATGAGGATCCAATTGGAGAGGAATGAAAATACGGGTAAATTGAATTTCGCAAACAAAGGAAGAGGAAAAAGGGAGTAATTAGAAATAACGCTAATGCGATAATAAGGATAATTAGATGCAAGGATAGGAAGCCTTTGTGTCGCGGGAAAATTACATGAAGGGAAAGAAAAGAAACAAGGGGCTTAATTCGGAAAAAGAATCATAAAGAGAGTGAGGAAAAAAAGCGAAAACCCATTGAGGAAGAAAGAACGGGAGCATTTTGAGAGACTGCTAAATACGAGCTGCGGAAACGCGAAAAATTATTGGGGAATAAAACTCCCAAAGCCGTAATTTAACCGAGGAAACAATACGGGAAAGCCGCAAGAATGAAGTAAGAAGTTAAAAATAATCCTTAAGAAGCGAGAAGAATGATGGGCCAATGTGTTTGAAAAGAGAGACTTGAGAAAATAGACACAGACAATCTGAGCCCAGTAATGTCGGGCAATAAAACTGGAAGTGTTCAATGACTTAAGATAAAAAGGCAAGCGAGCGTAGATAACAAAGTCTCGCGACTACCCGAAAGATTGGGCAAACGAGAGAAAAGTTCCTTTTATAAGCTTCGGGAAAATTTATGAAGATGTCGCGATAGCGCGACTTGGCCGAGAAATGATGAAGTAACCGTAGGACGAGGGTACAAAGCTATTACTCTAATCGTGGCTGAAAATCGTTTTTAGATTTTTAAATAGATCGTTCAAAGCCAAGGTTAAAGGGTAAGACACATCCGGAGATCATCCGGAGGCAAGAGGACAAGGGCAGGACAAGGATGATAAGAACTCTTGTAGCGGGAATTACTGAATAAAACAACTTCACTTCCTGATTTATAGACTTTGAATATTCGTCTCTTTGTGAGCCACGAGCCAATTATCCCAACTGGCCCTCCAGCTAAATTGCCTTCGGATTTTCTTTCTCGAATCGTGGAAACGGTGGAGCGGGTATAATGTATTTAAAGACAGGGCTTAAGGCTACGATCGCCATAATTTGCAGATAAAAAACACGGAAAATACCCACGCGGGCCAGTCCTTTACAACTGAAACGGCACCTAATGATATTGACCGCTTAATGGAACGATAAAAGACAAAAACAAAATAATGAGAATTTTATGAGCCTCGACACGATATATCACTCTTCATATCTACACGTTTCCTAGCGATGACCATTACGGATACTAATTTTTCTAGGAAATAATATTTTTAACTAATTCAATACGCAAAATTGCAACAAAAATACTAATTTACAACACATGAGTTCCGACATAGTGTACGATCATCAGGTTTGTTTTAGGAAGAATTAGAAGCCTTCGCGGTAAATTATTTGCGTTTAATATTATTAATATTTGTTAGTGAGTGTAATCCTTGAGAGAAGATATCGTCGATCGAAGAGATCCTTGAATGAGAGATCGTTCTGTCGCGGTAGCTTAGAGGTCAGAGTACCTGCCCGGAAAGTGGAGGACTCGGGTTCGATTCCCGGCTACGGACTTTTTCTCTTTCATTTCTTCATCGAAATTCAAGAATGTGTACCATGTGTTCCACCCTGCTTATGGTGTAATCCTTGGCACAGCATGATCATTTATTTCCGAACCAACGCCGAATTAGTTTATTTCGTTACGAGCTAGAAAAACTCAAGCTTTGGCTTAGCCATGGCATTTATCATTTAAAGAAATAATCTCTGTAGTCCTTGGTTAACGATTAAGTTTAGCGTGAAACAAATTTTTTGTCCAACCGATGAAATCCGTGAATAATGAAATAAATTCCGTGACGAAACAATTTTATCTTCAGCGATAAGTTCACTCGAATGACCTCCGGTTGGAGAAATAATGTCAACTTACTTATATTTGCGTATATTTTTAGTAAAAGAAAGCAGATGTTACTTTGTCTGAGATACGAAGAAAGTTCGGTCCATGACGAAACGGCTTTATCTTCCCGTGGCCCAGGAGACGTATTTTAGATTAAATACAGCCCGCGTTCATGAAATCCTGGGCACCACTGCCCTCAGTTATTGATCCCAGCAGTAGGATAGCAGGCTCTCGAGGAATAGAAAGGAAGATCCCCTTAAAAAGGGACAACAGACATTACGAGCGAGATTCAGTTTTTCTCGGCTATTCTAAGAACTCATGATGCTCCGGTTCACACCATTTAACTATAACTTCTCAAAGACTGTTGAAATTTTACGTTTATGCTTCCTTGTACCTTTCCTGAACATACTGACTTGAAGCATGAATGATCCGCCGAAAAATCGCCTCTGCCAATTACAGAAGAATTTTGCGTTTTTTAACCAACGAAGCTGTAAACTGAAATACTAAAGAATGCTTAAGGTTCACACCCCACCATCAATATGAACATCGTAAGATCGTAAGGCTTTCCAAAAACTGATTTGAACACCAGCTTGACTCAAAGACCAAGCAGGATATGATGGAGGTACCAACATTAATATTTTTCTTTTCATTTCATACATCGTCATTAAAATGATCGATATTTTAAATACACTCGCAGACGAGATCCTTCAGTTATTAGAGATTCTTTTGCTATTTCGTGCAGTAAATGCTACAGTTTACATGAAAACTTTATTTTAACTAATAGGGATAGGGAAAAAATCTTGCATTATCGGATAAGCGTATTATATGCGGGGCAACAAGAAAGACTTCATAAAGATAGCAACTGGACCAAAATTTTAATTTTTTTCAACAAAATAGAATTTCTTAATAGTTTTATTGGAAACGGACATCAAATTTCAAGCGAAAAATTTGACGTTAAGGTCTAAGAAAATCAAAATTGGTCACAGAACGAGAGATTTTTAACGTCATACTCATAGCAACAGTGAATGATTTCCGTCGGAATGAGTTGATTCAACTTTCGATGACGGAAAAAATGGACCAAATGAGATATTTATAAGCGCAGACTACTGCAACAGTCTTTAAGTTAGATGATATTTCAACGTTTGCGAATTAATCCTGAGTCATAATAGGAAGTTAGTTCAGGAGAAGAAGACGAGTATGAAAATACTCGCTGAGAATGCATATGATGAATCACAAACGCAGTTAAGGAAAACGCACTTAATTTATAAGTTAAATTCTTAAGCAAGAACTATATTTGCCTATAGGTTTCCAATGCGGAAGGAAACGTACTCCATGAGGAGTGTCGAGACACTTGCCAGGATCTGGACTTCCGTTATGCAATGTGTAAGGGTGAAACAGTGGCGCAACCTGTGACTTCAGATCAGTGATGAAGATAAAGAATCAGCATGCGTCACATCATGACAATATTTTACGACAAGAGAAAGAGTTAAGGTAACTTAGCTCGTAAAGGCGTGCACCTGGGATACAACCAAAGGAAAAACGGACATGAAAAAGGGTCTGGCATGACCAGTGGATAGAACTAGACTCTAGTTACCATTACCACGTAAGCGTCGTATTCGAATTTTCGGATTCAAATTTGGCAGCCTGATTCAAAATGACGTCACATTCGAAGAGATGCGCTACCCGTGTGACCACATAAGCAATTTCTCTCGAAATCTGTGGTATGAATACTTCGGCAGGACTTGGGATAGGGGCTCTAATCTGATTCTAGTTTCGAATTTACGTAATAAACCCTTAGAATCTTCGACGGATGTTCTGTCGAATGAAACTATCGAGCCAGAACATCTTCCAAGCAGTTTTTGGGAGGCTGTGTAGGCAAAGCGATTTCTTCCGACAATTCATATTCCGACTATGCCTATTGCCTACAAAGTCTCCCAAAAATAGCTTGAATGATGTTCTGGCTCAATAGCCTAATTCGATAAAGCATCCGCCCGGAAAGTGGAAGATTCCAGTTTAGAGTCGTGGTCCTTTTAGTCCATTTTTCATCTCCGATTTTCCTTGGGAATGTTCAAGAGTTTCATACCTCCGCTATCTTACAGTTGGAAGCAAGAAATCTGGAGAAGAAATTTGAAAACTTCCCATATAGACTATTCATAGCTACACCAGATACATTCGAAAACGAACTGATCTATAAACCGTGCTTTTCTCAACATCGTATTCTCAGTATCCATCTGATTGCTATTACATATACTGAAAATTTTTCGATTTCAACAATAATCTTTATCTAAAATGCTTAAAACGTTAAAAAATGTTGAAATACTAATTAAAATGTTAAAATGTTTTTGCTAAGAGAATGAATTGCTATTTCTAACATTAAAAATTCATTCTCACAGCCAGTACATTTTAATGACGAGAAACACAAAAGATTCATGGAAACTAATTTTAATTTCTTTAGAAAAAATTATGTCATCCGTTATTTTCACCGCTGAGTGCCGTGCGCTAAAAAAATTTCTGATCGTGAAATGTGCTCTGAAAGAAAATGTTTGATGGTTTGTTGTAATTAGAAGTCGTGCATAATTTTCCCGACAATAACAAACAATATATAATACATAATCTGTAAATATGTTGTGTTTTTTCAATTAAAAGATTGGAATCTCAACCATATTCTCGTACATATGTTGTCGAATGGATGCCACAAAAACCCTCAAAGTAACGCTGGTATAAATTATAGAAAATATAGTTTATAAGAAATATTCTGCCTAACAAATGATTGTCCATTCACGCTAAAGTTAATTTTCAGTGATAAAAGATTTCCTTGTGAAGAAATTTCTATACAATTTACTTATAGTTTCAAAAGAATTAGCAACGGCTTTATGGTTTCAAAATCACAGAAAAATGACTCCACTGGAAGATATTTTCCGAGTGATTCAGAATGCATTTAAGTCATTTCTAATTCCGCGCAGACTACAATTGATGATGCCATCGTCTGTTGAAAACGGTTTTAGAGCGTTTAGTAAACACGATTTGCTGGAATCTACAAATAAATACGGCGTTTGAAATAAAAGAATGAGAACCTTACCACCGTAACAAATCACTAAACCCAAACGAAAGAGAAGCCTTAATAATACAATTTCAGCCGTGCACAGAAATATACAAGTAAAAGACGATTTGTCAAATTTCATGCACTAAAAAGGATTGTTTTCTGTATAAAATCGCACGAAGAAGAAAACAACATGTGAGATGATGTGCCCAGGAAGAGGTATGACGATATCCGTATTTCCATACTAGCGGTTTTTGATATTTTTTATCAATTCCCGAAATATAGAAGCCATCCCAAGCGAATTTAGAGCCGTAGTTATCAAGAACCCAGGGCGCACAGAAGAACGAAAAATAGGCTATTCAGGACACCATTTTCAGACAATTCCAAAAGAAACCGAAACCTAGGGCAGGGTTTCCCAATGGGACGCGTTCCACCCACTTCCCCAGGGATCACTGGGCCAAACCCGAGACATTTACCACAACGAGGAATAAAACTCCGAGACAATAGGAACGTGAACGGGAATATAAGGCATTCATGGATTACGGAAGAATGAAAGTGGATTTTACTAAGCTCCTAACTGCCTCACCGAAAGACTTCAAACAAATAACCATATCCAGGCTAAAGATTACGACAAAAAATTGGTTAAATTAACTAAATAACTTTATTATATAAATAAGTAATAAACAAATTTTACTAGAAAAACTACTGCATTTCAAGTAAAAACCTCCAGAGAAGCCCTAATGCTTTAAAATGACCTGTATGTTTATCTTTTTAAGATTCAAACCTTATGAAATACTGACAATTGTTACTATCCAGCTACTTTAACTTTATTTTAATTTAATTTTTACAGATGGTTCATTTTATAATATAATAATTCTATTTAGTATGAATATTGTTCATAAAGTTTTTCAATTGTGTT
>KZ308631.1:222396-251348 GCA_000376725.2 Ladona fulva
GTATTTCAATTTTTTTTAAATATTTAGGAAAAAACGCATAATGATTAATTGTTTGGGATAATAAGATACTTATAATGAGCTCCAAATTTTAATATAAAATGTGTCCCTGATGTGATTTTACACTGCACTGTACAACTTGTTCACATGTCTATATTATACACGTGAAGCATTCGAAAACATAGTTATAAGCAATGAACCAAAGCTGAAAATAATTCTAGTACTGCGTCCCAAAATTACCGGAAAATTAGGCGTTAGAAAATTTTTGGGGGATGCTTCTGGAAAGAGATCGAAACCGCGAAAAATCCTGAAAACCGGGACTACTGGACACCCTACACCACACCTGTTAAAAATACGGTCCGCGGACCATATTAGATCCACTAGAGTTCACACTGTGGCCCACTGTAGCTAGGTTTTTGAATTAAAAAAAAACATTAAAATAATTTATAACGAAAGGAAGTATTCAAACATATGTTGCTAACGATCCAGTTTAAGAATATCGACCTCATCTAATTGCAAATAAAAAACCTGGTTAATGAAAGAAATACAAGATGTCGCCTTAATTATTTATTCTAGTTTTTTATTCAAATAAATATTAGGAAGAATAAAATAATTGATTTGCAAATTATTTCTTTTGCAGTTTCTAGTTGAGAGTTACGCAGTTACAGTTTCCTATTGATTTTATTCCAGGCGATGTTTCTTGACATTTTTCAATTAACCTTCGTTTGCCGAAAATTAACCTTCTTTTGCGGCTCGCAATTACTTATTGGCAACTTTATGCGTCCTATCCCTTGTTGCAGTCGAGCAGGCCTGCCCTGCATTACCTGAACTGACTGATAACTAACATAGATTTCAGTATATTTTATTTTTACACCACGTTTTCAATTATTGTAATTACAATGCTTTCCTTAAAATTTCACTACTGTTCATAAAATATGCAAATAGTTATTACTGATAGTTTTAAATGATAAAATTACGAAAAATCAGTTAATTATGAAAAATCAAACTATTCTAAACCCCAATAACTGCAGCGATTATTTATGACATAATGAGCGGACCAGTGCTGCTTTAAGTCTTCGTCTACATCTACATATGTACCCTGCAATCCGTCTTTCGTTGTGTGGCAGAGGGTGCATGAACCATGACTCTACTTCCCTAATAAATTACTTTCGCGGAAATAATTTTTGAAGCGAATCGTTCTAGAGTCCATCTCTCTGATTTTCCTCTCAGAATCAGAACGGCATATGTAACAGGGAGAACGTATAATATCGGCTACATCTTCTATGAAAGTACCTTTTCTGAAGTTAAGTAACATCCTTTGTTTAAATCTTCCAGAGATTCCCATCCTGTGTACTGAACAATTTGAATAACGCTCACTGATATGTCGTAACAATTTCTTAGGAAATGTATCGCCTTTCACTGTTATATAGTTTCGCTGTTTAATACTCAAATAAAACACCTTTCTGTAGGATCCCATACACTACACGCATATTCCAGGTGAGGCTTGAACCTATATCTGTCAACATAGCTCACGAACATATTCTTCGCTCCTACCGACTATTCTCTTAACAAATCCGAGTTTCTTAAGAGCTTGTCCACATATATTACGAATGAGGGTACCCCATGTTAAACTATTTGTGAGGGTTACTCAAAGATATTTCACCGATTCTACTGTTGATAAAGTTTTCCCTCGGAGGCTCTTCTCTTCAAAGTCTTGAAATTTTTGGGAAAATTTCCGAAATACGCGTCTCTATATAATATTCATTCATAAATAATATGGCCTAGGAATTTAATCGTCGATTTTCCCATTTAATACAGACCTTGAAAAATTTGCTACTCGTATTACTTATTGATAATTGTTGCACTGCGACGAAATGTAAGCGCCCATTCAAAGAAAGAAGAAAAAGAGGGAAACGTGCTTATTCCATAACTTGTGCCATGCGTTAGCCCCTTCTGCAAAAGATGAAGACAACAGTTGAGAGATAATGGAGCGAAGGATCGAATTTTTATTCCATTAATGCATTCATGATCTAAACTAACGATGCTCAGACTGGAAACGGCTTAGGTTTCCGTAAACGCAAAAGAAAGAGGCCCTTTTAATGGCTCCATTGTTACTTGCGGTTGAGCAACGAATCGCCCTTCATTTACTTCCTTCGCCATTATAAGGGCACTATGTGCCTCGTAGTGAAGTTGCATTTCAAAGGAAGATAAGCTAGAATGCTCAGAAACCAGAGACGCCCAAAAATAAGCAAGCGAAGCGACACAGAGCTGCTGAACGTTAGTTTAAGATGTACAATTAGATTTCCAAATACACGCATGAGAAAGACAGAGCCGCTGAACGTTAGTTTAAGATGTACAATAAGATTTCCAAATACACGCATGAGAAAGATATAACCATTAACATCACAACCGCAAAGCTCTTTTACCAAAGCTTTCACTTATTTATTAATTTCTGGTAATACTCCTCACATATGAATGGGTGAATGATAAAGTCTCATTGAGAAAATTCAAAGTTCCATATCACATATCTAATAGTGTTAACACACTTGAAAAACAAAAGTTATCCGACACCAAATCAATGTCTCATCAGCCGCCATATAATCAAAGAGTTATAAATGTAATGGAAACATGGTATGGTAAAAAATATAATTGAGCTGGTTTTTAAATAATAAAAACATTTCCAAAATCGTCTACCACATAATATTCGCAATATTATTTGAATCATTAAATCAATCTGATAGTCCCTGAGAGCAATTTAGTTGGTCGTAAAGGTCCTCTGTGATAATGTATTATTTTTATATCGATATATTTTAATTGTATCAAATCAATTGCGTAAATTATGATTTAAAATACAATAAAAAAATGTGACTGCGAACTGCTAATTTATCAGACCTGGAGGAACTTAATAAATAGTAGGAGTTCAATTTCTAGTTAAAAACATTTCATTGATGTATGTAGAATAAAATAGAAAAGTCTTTATTGGGGCGAGATTAAGACTACGAAGTTCCCTCTTACATCTAATCCATTTAATTTTAACAAAGGGAAAGGATACTGCAGTAAAAAAATAAAAAAGTAATAAACTATGTTTGGATATAAAATCAAAGTCAAGAGCTTAGGAAAAAAATTCAAAGGCAGGAAAACATCCACAAGAAGGCGGGTGTGAAAAACCTGCGAAACCTACTGATAGTAATTGCTATATTTAAACAAAAGAAAAATATTTATTTATTATTAACCTGAAAAAAAAATGAAAAGTAAGCAATGATAAAAAACTAAAAAAAAAAACAAAAATACATATATATATAACGGCAAAAGGTTCCCACACCCGAAGATACTGAAAAATACCAAGCAAATGAAAGAGATTGAAGAACGGGAGTTACGAAGAAAGTCTATCAAAAAGCTGCTTCAAGAAGTTCTTGAACCCCAACGGATATGCCGTTTTTACAACAAAAACCTTCAGACAAGAACACTAGCTAAAGCAAATCTAAACCATCAAAAGGAACATGAAACTACTATCAATCTATTAGGGCATATTAAATATATGCACCGCTGAAACACGCTTGCTTCTATTTGACGCCTTGGAGGGTAGCTATCAGATTGATTACAACCATAACGACCAAGACCACAAACAACCGAGCCGTCCACTGAAATTGATCACTGGCGGTGCGGATATGCAAACCGCAAGTAAGCGGTCTGACGAATCACAAATTTAGCGTGATTTCCTCACGTTGGAATACCGGCCGGCAACATGGAAACGAACTTTTTCCCGAATGAACTCCATACCCTATCTATCAAAGCACTGCTGTAATCTTACCGCTATCTGAACCGTGCATCTTCCTTCAATTTCAATTAGTTAAGGCCATGCGCCAATACCGATCGCAGTGACCTCGACTTGCTATCCAATCTCATTTTGCCCCAACGACCTCCTCCGCTTTAACCTCATCCATCCGCCCTCTCCCATCACTCTTAACTCCCACTCATGCCGATAGATACACCACTAAACCCAAACGTGCTTCTCACAGTCGCAACTTCCTGTCTCCACCCTCTCCGGCTACGCAATCCTAATATGTCACCCCGGCCTTCCCCTCATTCAAACCAATTCGCTCTCCCAGTCATTAATATGCCCATCCGTATCAGCTGCTACGAAAGCTAAACAGTAACGATCGTGCCATTTTGCTATCCCACCCGACTTGTCACAGCCTTTCCTGATTCAGTTTCTCCCGTGAGCAACGCTGCATTAGCTCGCTGCTATTTTCTCCGATTCGGCGTCACGAACCTCTGATTATGACGCATACTTCGCTACAATCACTATGGAAGGACTTTGAGGAAGATCCCAAATTGTCATTTCCCGGAGTACCGGTTTGCGAGTACCAATTGCCTAATACAGAACCAATTGTCCAATGTAACACTGAATGGGGTTGAGAAGCGATTTCCTCCTTTGAAATCATCAATTCTAGAGCTATTCCACCCCACAATACTTCGCGGTGGGTACAACAGAGCGAGATGCAGAATTTGACTGATTGTGATAGCCCTTACTGATCTGGAGCAACGGCTACTTTAGTAACAGTGGTCCAATATGACCGAAACTACCCGATCGAGAAGCAATCGCGATACTCAAGCGCTAAATCGACTCACCCATTTCGGTAAACTTTATTCGAGCTGGAGGTCACGTGAAATATTGGCCGAGGTGACCTAATAGATACATAAAAGCCACCCGAGTCTTACCGAATTGGGCAACAGATAATCGGGATCAAGGTCGCCAGGATAAAGGCAACGATTCCCGCTTGAGGAAGTGATGTTTGCATACATTCCTTTGATTACAACCAGGAAATCAAGCATTGACTCTTCATCCTTTCTAAGGGATGTCGTTTAACTACTTCACGTCACTAATTAATAACCCTTAGATCCTCCTCCAATCAACTAAAATATCAATTCCTCTCCACCATTTAAAGGTAGCATTTTCTGTGCGAATAAAATAGGCTAACGCTAATTTTTAATAAATATGAATGCAGTGGAACTCCGGTTAACGTTCTTCAACTATATGAAAGCTGTTGGGCTCCCGAATAGCAAAGTGGGTATCGCGTTCGACTTCGATGAAAGCGGTCCCGGGTTCGATTCTCGGTGGGGGCCTATGTGCGAAATTACCTCAGCTGTCGAAGCACTTTTAATAATACCACTACTACTGTAATTCATTCCAGGAACGTGGAATTTCAGCAGGATACTTAAGTAGATGTAGCAAGTAGGCGGACTCAAAGACCGCTCATACGTAGACTCATAAGCTGAGTAATAAGTAATGCCCTTTGCAAGCGAGGAAGACCGTTTTTAAGTATAGCTCATTTCCCGGGAATTAACTGCAAACAACTCGTAATTTTCAATACGATATTCAACAAAAATATCTATCCAAATACATTAAACATTAATTCAACAACCTTAAAAATTGATTACACAGTTTTTTCGAAACAGTTAGAAGAAACAACAAACGAAGATATATACCAACCTTTATATGAGGAAAAAAATTCATAACTTAATCAAGCTAGCCTCTCAAATAGGAAGTGAACGACACAGTCTGTTACACAGTCACAATGTTATCACCAACCGGTCACCTGATAGCCAAGTGGGAAACGCGTTCGCATTTGGTGAAAACGGTCGCGGGTAAGATTCCCGTTTAGGCCCAACAGAGGTGCAAATGACCTCAGCTCTCGAAGCACATTAATAAAACTACTACAAATATAACCACCAACTACACAGAGGAACGATTTTGAAGAGGTTGGAACTACCTTTTTAATCATAAAACTGTTTTTTATCTCGACATTTAACTTTTCTAGAGACTGAAACAGTATTTGCTACATTTAACTTTGTCGTCTATCGTGAATTCTAAGAATGTTACTGCATTGAAAACCCAACATGTGGTTTTATGTCGTGGAAAATGTTAATACTACTTTTATTTAAACACCACTGACGTAAATAATTACTCGATACTATTTATGGTAATGCAACTATACAGGTATCGCGAGTTTATTACCAAAATGTGGCAGTAAATGATTCTAAGACATGAAGGATTTGCATTTGTTTTCGCATTAAATAGTATTATTCGTAATAACTTCTGTTTGCGCCGATTGGTAGTAGATTTTAGAAGACAATAAAATGACAGAAGACAATAAGATGTAAACAACTACCACTGAATTCAACCTGAAAACATATATACAGAACAGAAGAATCTACAATATTGGTCCTCTTTCGAAATACGAAGCTAATATGGACCCCATCCTGTTTTACGATACTATACCGTAATATACATCATCAATCAATAAGTCGATACGTCTTAAGAAAACTACTGCGAGAACAGATACAGAAAAGACAAGAAGTTTCTTGGTAGGTAAAAAGTGAAGTGAGAATATATTAAAGTCATTTCCAACAACCGGTGAGTTTAAAACGCTGAGTTGTTACGCCAAAGCTTAAACAAACCACGGGTATACTGTAAATATTTACGTCCTTGAAGAAATAAATAGAGCTGGTATGAATAACATGGAATACAATAGCCTCGGTGATGCGTGGAGCGACGAGCGTTTGAGCTTGATTATTCCAAATATAGAAGCTGAGACTCGCAGAAATACTCCAACTGGAGTACGCATTACCTTTAAAGCACGCGGATGGCATTAAAGTAGATATGAAACTGCACATGCGGAATTTATGAAAGTATCTGTCTCGTATTTAAGCATCTTTCATTACAAAAAGAGGAAGTCAAAATGGTACAACGTATATACAGTCAAATGTCATTATTAATTTTTTATACCGTCTAGATTCATCCATTTATACGGTAATGTTGGAATCATCCTCAATCAAGTAAGTTTCGCTGACATTTTTCATATTCAGTAGGTTTTCCGATAGTGAGATTTTTGCCAGGCTTCAGCTCTACTAGATTACTTGAATCCAAGTATACATTCTTCCCTTTATCCCTACATCGAAAATGTTAGTTTATAATCCTTTGATTAATATTGCATATGTAATTAAATCTTCACACGCTACTTTACTCAGTAAAACAATCATAGAAACCTTGATCCTGAAAGTGATTTCTTCTCTTCAAATTAAATGATCACGAATTGAAAAATGCACTTAAGCGAATTATCTTCTCAATTCCTGTCTAATGAATGATAGAGAGTCGGGCGTAACTTTGTGGTACTTTTTAATGCGAAAAAACTCCATGAGAAAAGCGTTTATTAAACCACAAGAATATTACAATGCACGACCATGGTTTCGTAGCGTCGCTACATCAATTCCTGTCTAATGAATTGAACTTATGACCCATTAGTACAACAAGAGTTCGATCGTTTCACATTAAATTCTATCATATTCGGCCGTACTTCGTGGAAAGACATTCTAAACACAAAGAAAAGAAACTTCGTAAATTTCCACACTAAAGGATTTAATTTCCGACCAGTTTCATTTTCACATTTTCTTAACGTAACTATCTCACACCTTCATAATCATTCCTTTAACATTACAATTATTGCTCTAAAATTTAACATGATACAAACATTTACGAAGTTTCTTTTCTTTGCGTTCATTTCACATTAGTGATAATTAAACAAATTTCGCTCTCGTCATAAAAACCAACGAAAATTTCAATCTCTTATAGATTATTTCGTTATAAATATTAGTATCGTCAATTCTCGATAGAAAAGGCTAAGAGCTTTGAAAGAGTAAAAATAAATCGAAAAATTATTCAATATCGTACGACTCGGTTACTTCNCCTTCATAATCATTCCTTTAACATTACAATTATTGCTCTAAAATTTAACATGATACAAACATTTACGAAGTTTCTTTTCTTTGCGTTCATTTCACTCTCGTCATAAAAACCAACGAAAATTTCAATCTCTTATAGATTATTTCGTTATAAATATTAGTATCGTCAATTCTCGATAGAAAAGGCTAAGAGCTTTGAAAGAGTAAAAATAAATCGAAAAATTATTCAATATCGTACGACTCGGTTACTTCGTTCGACCCTTCGTGGGTCGAACCTCATCGCTGCAATTCCGCCACCGCAAAGTTAATTTTCTCGAATCCAATAAGTAAATGAGTAAATCAGGCAAGACAGCCTGAGCCCTAGAGACGATATTAAATGCCAGTGATGTATGCCTCGCTCATCAACTACGACGCGGGCTTTATTGACTTTACTTAACAGGATTTCCTACCTCCTGTAATTCAGGAAGCTAGGCAAATACGTCATCATGGTGTCGTGGGTCACCGGAAAGTCAGCGTACTAGGACAGATTGCATCGCAGCCGATCGCGGAACCGCCAAATGTCAAACAGTCTGTAAGTTACAGACAACTGCGACTCACTCCACGTTCATGTCAATAATTTCCATGAATTTCATTGTTATGTAAATACAGAGAGCTATACAACCTTACACTTCACTTCGTGGAACCTCCAAATACTTGCTTCAAACTCATACAGGGTGGTTTCTACCTGATTGTCCATTGAACTGTGACCAAGCCAAAGAGATCGCCTTTTATTAACAGTAAAAACCGAACCCGAAATGAAAAATTGACATTCTTCAACCCGAAATGTAACAAAAACGGCTCTGATTTTCCGCTTCCAACCACTCCATTTTACTAAACGGGAAATGGAGAAAACTTCGCCTTATGTATAATGACTTGTAACAAACTATGATAAATAAAGTGCTTGACATTTTCTTAACGTAAGTAATCTCATATTTTCATTATTATTCCTTAAATATTACAATTATGACTATAAAATTTAACATGTTGCAATTAGGAAAACCTACTATATACCTCAACTATCCTAAAAACCAATAAAAAACTGTCAGTAGGGCTCAATTGATACCCTTATCTAAAATTAGCGGAATTGTAAGCAAGCTAGATCACCAATATCAAGTTACCGAGTTCGATTACTGGGCTTTTATGCGTAAAAGAAACGCGTAAAAGTATCGGCCAATTCTTATTATAAATGCACAATTGCTGGATTTTTGTGGAAGCATTGAGAAATTAATAAAAACGCTCGGATTAAAAAAACCGGTTCGACAATTGTGACGATGCCAACCTATTTAATTCAGTATTTAATTCAAAACTTGTACAAAATCCACAACATTGAGGATAATATAATAATTGAGCATAATTCATGATATTCCACTAACTATCGCTTGATACCATTCATTTTACTCTATTTAAATCAATGTCTTTATGGATAACCAACATAAATAAGATGAGCGAAGTGGCTATATCAGGGGTTGTTCTGGGGGTACGGTGAAAAATGGGTAAATAAGTATCTAATACATCTTGAGAATTCCTCAATCGGCAACATATAGCAAGTTAGTAACATCCGGGCTATTCTACGTTGGATCTGTTACTTTTGGAGAGAGGAAGCATGTACCTACCTACTTGTACCTTGTGATCCTAAAATTCCAAAATGTTGGTCAATAATTCTCAAACAATACCCAAAAATCAATACATTTAGACCAGAATAAGTGGTAATACTAAGGTAGTAGCGCTGAAAGCAGTTGTGATATTTATACGGTATTTTTAAGATATCGGAATTCTTGATCTATTAAAATTATAGTACTTTTTACAAGAACACGGCCTTCTTATTGGAATATGATACGGGATTCGTAATCTTTTATTTAAACACTTACATCCTCCATTTACCATCGTACTCACTTAGAATTTTAAGAAAGACGTACCTGAAAGAAAAGGGAATAAAACAGTTACCACAATGTGTAATAATAAAAGCCGCGTCCGTTTATGACGATGACATCATAATAAATGAGATGACACTGTCAAAACAAAATGACACGACTTCAACAACTACGTTTTTACCGGTATTTCTTAAATACGACAGTAGCCCGGCGTGAGAAATGCTTCTTTAACACTGACCGATCGCAAAGTTTCTTGGACCCAGTGAAAAACTTGAGCACGTGAAGAAAACATGAAGGTAAACACATAACCGAATACTTAAATATCTTATTTACGAAGATATATTTACGTACTACAACTACTATATATACTATCAATTAGAATTTTGGATTATTTCTAACAGGAAGAAAACATTTCCAATCTTTAAATTAATTTATTGAGCGTATATCATCCGTAACATTTAATTATAACTTCTCAGTCTCTTGAAACAAAATAATATCACGGTGCAAAAGTTCCAGTGTATGCGCCGAAAAGCAATTATGCTCATCCAGTGCTTTCACCCAAGAATTTGCTGCATCAGAACTTTGATAAATCTTCAATTCTACTCCAGATGCAGCAATTAGGCTGGTACATACATACTTTCGTGCAGACCCAAGGACCATAATATCATAGAGGTCATTCACATCGCTCATGAGTGGAAGATTTCCAGCAATGCTCAGATTTCGAATAAATGTAATAAACAAGCACTTATTTTCTCCTAACTACTCCAACATATGCGGATAGAAGGAGCTTTCCGTGACTACATTGCCAGATTACCATCAAGCTTCTTTGACTCCCATGACCTCTTTCCCAAACCAACTTCTCTCGAAGAATTTTAGATTAACCCTAAATGACTTATTCGAGTTGGCTGAGACGCCATCAGCTTTTATGACCCTTTCTACTCGATGAGTGAGAATTACTTCAACGAGAAATTTGACTAAAGGAATCACTCTCATTAAAATCGCGAAAAACTAAAGACAGATTAAATCGGATTGAAGGAGAAATTTTGGAGATTAAAGAATAAGTCTAAGCGAAACAATCCTATGGCCCATCTATTTAACTATCCAATTACCGTTTACTCTTTCCTCTGTGGATTTTCCCTCTCGCTCAGTTTAGTTTTACATAAAACCATTAAATATAAAGTTATGATATTAAAGTTAATAATCAATTAAATGCCCCATTAAAATATTACGTTATGATATTAAAATATTAATTCAAAATTGAATGTATTAATTGAATCTTCAAACCTCTGTAGCAGTATTGATTGTAAGCAATATGCCTACGCCAAGGTATTGGGTTTAAGCCCAGGCCAATAGGTTCATCGTACTCTGTTTTATGAGTTCGCCCGTTATTATTGTTCAGGTTCCTCCTGTAATTGTTCAATGAAAGAATTTTTTTGAATGCATCAGGAAATAAATACCAATTCCTCCAACGGAAGCTTTGTTTCTTTACCCTCGCATGTTATGTTAGATAGATAGATGGACTCTTTATTGGGCCTCCCTTCCATCTAACTTCGTATATTATTTATACAGATTATTATAAACTCGCTATTATTTATACAGATATCAATTAAAATAAAAAATTAATTGTGTGGAAAACAACTGCAACTTTGCAAGTTTGACAAAGAAAAAATCCACGTCGCGGGAAAATGCCTACAGAAAAAGGGGCGAAAAAAAACGCGAAAAAAAACAAGAAAAATCATTAAAAGTAATTTATAATGAAAATTTTTGTACTTCAAACAGCATAAAACGATTTCAAGAAAGTGAGGACAAAGGAAAATTCGATATGCGTGTTGAAGAAAAACACTAAAAGGTTAATTCTCTAAATCAGGGTTGTCCCAGCAAGGACTGGTGAATTTACAAGCCAACCTCAAATCTTTCCTAAGTTTTGTTCATATATGAATTTTGACTTCAGGTGCTTAGAAAGACGAGGCGGTTGCCCCGCGACTACCGAATGAGTCGCTAAAATGAATGATTTAGCATTCACTTTAAAGGAAAAAATTTATGAATTAAATTAAAGAGACGTTTAATACTCCTTTTCGAATGATTGTGACAAAACTCCAGTAAAAAATGACTCAGGAATATAAGATGAAAGTATATCTAAGTTAAGGACGAATAATATCTAGCTCAAGAAGGCAAATGTGCGAAGATGAATAACCTTTGACATTTATTTACATATAGCAATATATATAAACATTTGAAAAATTTATATTTATATGCAATATATAGATTTTAAAATATTTAAAATTTTCTGATCTGATCCCGATAGCCAAGTGGGTAACGCGTTCGCCTTTAGTGAAAGCGTTCCCGGGTTCGAATCCCGGTGTGGGCCCACGTGCACCTCAGCTGTTGAAGCACTTTTAAAATACTACTACTAAATTGTTAGAGATATACAAAATAGATTCATATCACTTTTGGTGGTCCGTGGGTTTCTCCTCAAGGCATTGGAGATCTGTGGGTTTATTCTCAAGGCAACGCCTATTCAGTTATCCATGAAATAATTTTGGAAGCCAAACTTAATGCGTAAGAAATCGCTAACGTACAGCTATCAGAGGCTTTCACTGCACGTGGAATTCTTACGAATAGTTACCAAGAGCAACGGGGTAACGCCGTAGGGAAAAAAATTAAACGCCTAGTGAATCACATCAGCAAACCATGTTTCACCTAATAAATGATCGATGTCGTTTACCTATCGCTTCATAGCGCAAAATAGTGTTAGCTTTAGCTTGACGATGTTAACGCCACTTCTTGCCCCTTCACTAAACAGTACGCGTCGCCTAGCGTAGCTCATCTTAACGCGATGTGATGGATGCCGAGGTTAAGACTTGATTACTTTAACGAGATTTTCAATTCCACTCCTATAAGCAGCAGTACGGAGCCGACTATGATCATTCTCACTCGAGTTTCTCGCATTTTTTACGGCCGAACGCCCAGACCGACGTCAATCCACTGAGTCGAATTCACACGCGCGCGCACGCAGAAAATGGTCAGAGACTCGATGACGACATGCTCTTGCGAAACCAAGTTAAGGATCACTTGGGGAAACGAAACAGAGCCGTGTCGTGGAAGTGAACATTCTAAAAATGTGTAAACCTGACACGAGGAGAACTGTTTCTTTCAACCCTTTGAAGGCTCCGAAAGGAAGCGAAAGATCTTGAAGATTGAGCGCCACAAAGGGTCGCTGTGGAAAACCCATTCTCGGGAAATAATACGGGCGAATGTCGCTCCTAAAAATGGCCATATCTACTTCGCGCCTTTGAGGGGAAAAGGTAAGAACTTGCGACCTCTGTCGCAATATAGAGGACTCCGCTTTGAAGTTGGAAATACCCCAAAACACACGCACGTTAATGAGGTGATTTTAGAAAAACGACCCTTTCCATTGCACAAAACGTACGTAAACGTACAAATTACATACAAACATACACATGCTCTTTTGCCTTCAGAGGACACTGGTAAGTGTATAACGCGATCCTAGAACCCATGTCGAACCTTAAGGGCCCTTCTCAGGGACCCTTAAAATAGAACTCAAAACTAATCCCCGTAAGACCAGGGATGACCCTGGAACCCATTTTACTCGATACAAAAAACATTTCGACACCGAAGGGCACCTGTTTTCTCCTAGCTGAGGACTTAAATAAAAGAGGGACATTTTGGGTCCTCCATGTCTCGCTGAAAGGATGGGGCCTTGAATGACTGCAAGCAAATTTATGTTTTTATATAACGGATATAATGCACAACTTACAAATATTTTATACATAATTGTTAAATTTATAAGTACTCTGGGTTTTGGTAAATACTCTGGTATTTATAGTTCGAAATGCCAACTGTGTTCGGCAAAAAACAACAAAAACCTTTTTTCAGAAAAAATGCGATGTCTGCATTTCATTTTCTTCGGATACTTTTTAGGAACTTTGATGTTACGTTCAATTTTCTTGGAATACCAAAACTTCCCCGTCAAGGTCGACAAAATTCGGGAAACAACACGAAAATTAAGGGTAGATGATTAATTAATTAATAAATGAATTAATTTTCCGGGGGCAGCTTTGAAAGGAAAGTGCATATTCTGAAGCCTAAAGTGCGTAGATACTGAAAACAAAAGTGATAAAATAATACCTTTTGCTAATCTTGATTTGAAAGTTTAAGACATAATTAAACGTCACGATAATTTGGGAAGCCCAAACAACTCAAAATAGAATAGAATTCTGTGAGCTTGGAATAACAGGAAGAGGTAGAGAACGCAACTCTTGGGTGAGGATGACAGGATTGACAGATATAACAGATATATAAATTCATTAAAGTTTGCAGACCGTGTAGCAACGAAAACAGAAACGTTGGACCTGAGGAGTTTTCAAATGGGTACAAAAGATACACGGAGTCCATAAAAATCAAAGGAGAGATAGAACAAAGATATCGGGCACTTGCGAAAGAAGAGCTTAAAACAAAGATTTGGAGAACGCATCTGAACGCTTATATAATATAACGGTATTTTCCGCTGAAAAAGACAACTGAAAGACAACTCATTCAAGGAAAGTAAATTTACGTGTTTTAATTTGGATTTCATTTCATTTCATTGAGAGTGAAATTTATTCCGTGCTAAATTGTATATTATAAAACAGATCAACTTTCTAAATTGCTCATTCTGTATAAACGCGCTTTGTAATTACGCGAAGAGTGTCAATATCTTAATCCATATGTTGTAACTGAGAATTCAGGCTAATCGAAAATTACTGCAAGGAATTCCATCCACAATAAAAGTAGATATTCTTTCTTTCATAATGCACAGTTTTACTACGAAGAGATTGAGCCTAGAACGTGTCTCTTTCCTTCTAGATCAAAGTATAAATTATGACAGACTCAGTCATAGCTGGAGATCGCATCTGCGAGAAAAATGACCGGCTCAACGGGAAAATAAAACCATACAAAAAGGTGAGCTTCTAAAAAAAATATTAATTCAAATTCCCGATATTTTAAGTAAAGAAAAATTACAATTAAATCATTCATAATCAGGTAAATATGATACAATGTGTACATTTCCCACCCAGTATCCTCAGTACAAAAATTTACATATAGAGATATATCGAAAGTACTGGTAGCCAAAATAAAGATTCCGGTAATATGAAAGGTATTCTGTCCTGGATCAATTCATATAGACCTTTACGAGAGAATAAAAAATACCTATTCAAAAGAGATAAAGAACTGGCCGTTTACAATACAAGAGTCTCATTTTAGCGACGCATATCCACGTCAAGATAAAAGACCTGTCACCGCCAAAAAATCCCTCCCAACGCGGCCAGTGCTCAATCAATAGCGATATGGACGTGACAAGATTTTATCTATTCCTATAGATAACCACTCGGACCATAATTCGAGAACCCGATTGGCGTTTCCAATTTTGACCACAAGTGAGGCGGGTAACACGCAATCGGGGGAAAAACGTCATCTGCACGGAATCTGTTCCATCGCAGTCAGTTGCGCGAAATAAAGAATGGTACCTTTTTTCGAAACCCCTCAATCGAAATCCATTAAACCATTTATAGAACGAAAATTTTGGACAAAAAGCTTTGATTGAGCAATGGAAGACAATGACGGAAACGTTTTCACTTGGTTAGGCGGGGGGGAGCCGTAAACGCCGTTTGCATCTTTATTTAGAACAACCAAAATGGAACTTCATCATATACTTGAAAAGACTGGCATTTTTCGGCTCTGTGACCTTTTAAAACGTCATAATGTGTCTTTCCAATATGCGAAAACTAAATGGGACCACATTTACGTCCTGCCTTGTCAATCTTTTTCTCCGTTGAGTTTTTTATAGCCAGTAGGTGATAATAACGTACCTTTCCAATTACGCTGTTTATGACATCCAATTAGGGTTTAGGTTAGGATTCGACGATTATTTCGATCAAAAAATCCCAAAAAATGGAGGAACATGGTTTCCGAAATAATAGTGAAAGGACTACTGATACTCATTTTTTAGAATTAAATTAAAAGCATTGTTTTCGATTAAAAACCAACTTGTTCCCGTCTGACCACTGTCCAAACACGAAGATTAGATGCTCAAGAAATCTGCTGAGCTTGCTAGTACCTCCTGAAAGCAATGTTTAACATACAAATCCTCCAACTAACGACTCAAAAACGACATATGCACATCGATATCTCCAAGACCGTTTAACTAATAATGTTTCTAGTGCTGATTTTCGGCGATACGGCAAAAGCATGCTAACCGGTTACTCTCCACACAACATATCCTTAAAATCCGCAATAAACACCATAGCCAAATAATCTGTGAAAACCAAACCAGAACAGAAGTTTCGTGGCCGCAGATACAAAAGTACCTGTGACTGTATCAAAATTCAACCTGAAATAATTTCTAAAATATAACGATTGCATAGACCCACCCATATTATGGTAACTGATATTAGATCGTGCACCTAAGAAAACTGAAAGAGAAATAAATGATCATGTACAAACAGAACTTCATCTAGATCCCGAGAAGTGGCGTAATTTACTACGATTGCAATTCGATTACGATATAAAACTCAAGTTGATGGGATAGAGAGAATGAATACAGGTTTAGTTTTTGATAGAGATCTTTAAATTTTCTTGGAAGAACTGGCGAAAGGGTAAAGTTTTCATAGCAACAGGCAAAGAAGAAACTCGGAACAATTTTCCGCTCTGAAGTAATATAGACTGAAAACTTTACAGCAGTTATTTAAATCGGTAATGATTTAAATTTATATTATGAATACAGTTAGGAGATGGAACTTTCCGCATTCTCAGAGAAGATATATGATATAATACACTATATATAACGTAACTAATAATGTAAGATTTAGCATATTTTAGTTGTTATATCGCATCAATAGCGGCGAAATATACCTCGGTGATGTTGAGGTTATCGTTACCAGGGGCCGGTTTCGAACCCTGGTTATAGCCTGGTTGTTTGAGGGCGTAAATTATAGGGTATACTGTAATAATAGTCTCATTAGACTAAATTTCGCTAAATGTGGTAATAATGTTTCAGTCGCCTAAATTGCTTTTCTTCAACAAAAATATAATTATAAATAATATGGAAAAAATTAAAACTTCCACAGCAATATTATAGCATAATGTGAAATACTATGGTAAAGGTATGAGTAATCTTTTTCGTTATTCTTTATTATGATGACCTACCACGAAGTCGAGGTTGAATTATTAGATTCCAAAAATATCATTATTATCATTTTGTTCTTGTTTTGCTGTTAAATTTTATATTCGGAATAAATTTCTTGATCACCTTCTTTACTTAATGTTACTATACTTTCCTTGATCACTATTTCCTTCTTCACTGCACTTCCAGCTCTACAGACGTTTACCAAAGATAGTCCTTTGCTTCTTAAGATTTTAATGTAATGCTGATGTTAGCGTCCCTAATAAAAACTTCTCGAGGCCGCACTTAAGATCGCCTGATATGGACTATTTGCCTTTGAATGTTTCATAGCACAGGATATAGTAGAAACTATGTCAATTTCTCTCTTAATTCTCACCTTATAGAGATGAGGTCGACCGAGCACGGATATATTAACACCGCAATGGGATCCAATTTCTCCGCAAGACGTTCAGCGACAAATAACTTTTGACGCGATAATATAAAGAATATTCCAATAAGGCTAACTCTTGCGGTTATGGAAATCGCCCGGCAGCGCTACGGTCAAGACAGAAAACGACCGTGAAAAAAGCGACTTTTCCCACAAGAATAAGTGTGTCGTGCTCCCGTTGGGCGATATGGATCAAACGCTGTAGAGATGCAGTGGTTGATCTTCAAAGCGAGCGAGGTCTCATGAATATAGTAATATGCCGCTCCACATATAACTTTTTAAATACCATTTTCGCGCCTAATAGGAAGCCGAGATTCGATCTGAAAGTGAATGTGTTAACGACGATCGAACGGGTTGCGGTCGCGCGGCATTTAAAACGTCGTTGACATCGAATCTGACGTCTTTAGGAATCATTTATCCGGACTGCGCGCTTCTAAATGACTCTCCTTAAAAGGATCTCTCCTTTCGAATTCATTCATTTTCCCGAGCGACGCTTAAATGAGCGTAAGTGCCAACTGCGACATCATGAGCAGATGTGTTTGCAGATAACTCCAGCGCGTGCCATTTCTCCTCGTGGCCGAGGACATTAAAAATCTTTCATTTACGCTCAATGATGCTTCCGCTGGACCAGATGACTTATGTAACGAAATCGTTTCGTTCATTAACGACGTTTTTCGAAACGTCTTCGCCCACGATATGCTTGATCTCTTAATATTGGTCGACGATCCGGAAAGATTCTCAAAGGCCTCGGCACGAGGAAAGCTCCTGATTTCGAGGAGGAACTTACGTGGTGGCGAAATATGCTGCAAGTGTTACTTTCACTCGTGTAATTAAACTCACGAGAGAAGGTTATCAACATACGTGTATGTCGTTTCGTTCTTGAGCTTTTTATCGGAAGATAAAACTAATCGGGATTCAACAACGAAAGAGAACCGATTAAAAGGCATCTTTCGTCAGAAATTATAGCTCTTCGACTGAACTATAAACAAGATAGGAACAAAATTAGGAGAGCAATAAAAACGAACAATTTTCGTCAAGATTTCAGGAACTCTTGGTGGCCAAGACCGAAATGATTGCAGCGACGGAAATTAACAATTTTATAAAATAATAAATACAATAATAAATGGAATTTCTACGATTCTAATATACTACTAAATCATCTTTTTACTTAACCAATATTCATCGAAGATGTATTTATGCAAAATAACCAAATTTTATGTATTTAAAGGTTGATCCAGCCCATATAAAGGGTAAGCTAGTAATTCTAATTTTACGTAAGCTATTGGTAAGAACATTTTACTACTCTGTTGGCCTTCTAAACCTTTTAGTTTCCATTGAAAATAAAAGCACAACCATCTGAAATTTAAAACAAATCCATTTACAACCGTACGGATGTAAATGAAAACTACTTTAGTCATATATGCTGGATATTTATTACCATAAACTAGAAATAGTTTCAAACAAAATATAACTACTATAAGCTACACTAATTATTGTAGTCGGTTTTCTCAGAAAGACAGGAAATTACTATATTTCCTGATTTCCGGAATATAGATGTACTTGCGTGGTAGATATTTAGCTGGAGGATAATTAAACACACAGCAGACATAAAAATCAATAGGAAAATAATTTGTTAAAACGTCTTATAATAAATAACGTGTACTGCGACTATCGTCCTTACTGTTTGCAATCGAAAGACAAACGAATTACCTATTTACTCGAAAAATTAAGCCTAGTTAGCCGTATTTTTAAGGCACCTTCCGCGCTCTTGAAGAAAACGTCTTCCGAAAAAAGTCTTTCACTACGTTGAACAACTGAATACGTTAAATCAGGAAATACAATGCCATTAGTAAAGATTTTCAGGAATTCGTTTAATTTAATTTTCTTTCGTTTACGATTTCGTCTCGCATAAAGCATCGAAAAAATAACCATAAAAATCTACCGATTTATCAGTACCGTACGTTCTGTAACATTGGTAAATAAATGAGAAAAAATTCTTTTCCTATTCAAACCTCTTATGTTACCTCTCTGAATCTATCATTACGAGAAAAGTATTTACAGTTATTCTCTTAAATAAGAGACGCCAAATCCACACCCAATGGGTCGTATGCGGCACTTTAATTGATTTCGTGCGGTCCAGTACCTAAATCTTTCCCGGAAGTTTCACAAAACTATCTATTTTAAATCTCTACAACCGGATGGCAAAAACCAAGGTTTGGTTATAGTTCTGTATATCGAGAACTATATTCACTCTAAATACCGAATTCATAAAACTAATTAACGATTTTTTACGACGAGGGAAGGGAAACAAAACGAATTCGCACGTTTAGGCATGATTCTGAAAACCCAAAGATTAGCGGAAACGAAAAATACCGATGAGACTGGGACTCGAACCCATGTCATTCACTTTTATTCAACCGAAAGATCCAGATTTAATTTTAAGGAAAAGATACTTCGTACTTTTTCCAGAGGATTTTAATACAGACACGACCAGGTTTCAGCGTATGGTCGCCATCACCATGACCTGATGATGGCAATCATTCGCTGAAACCTGGTCGTGCCTGTATTGAAGTTCTGTCGTAAAAGTAAAAAGTCTCTTCTCCGTCAAACATGGAATATTTCCACAAAACATCGCCAATGTCTGTGAATTTTATTCATATTGAGTTCGGTGGGTAGGTTCGGTGTAGTTAAGATCGGATAGTAGAATACCTGATTTCCACTTAGACATTTTTCACTCCCGTTCATCCTCGGAATTTTGAAGACTCAATAACCTTTAATTGCAGAGTAAAATCATTAACCGCACGCAAAACCTTTTATGGAGATGATGCGGCCCGCAGGAATTAAAAGCTTAGGCACCCTTCTTTGAGATGTGCTCTTAATTCGTTCGAATTCTGAGGACTATCACAACCGTCAATTGGAGCTGACGGCATGCCACAGGGTGAAGACAGGAAAAACCGTCATGGAAGTCGAGCGATCACTATTTGGAGATGATTATGGGAGCACATGCGAGAAAGATTGTAAGGAGTTAATGGGTGGAAATGAATGCGGAATGAGGACAACGCTAGATCAGTATGGATGACGTGTAAGGCGTTGCTTTCGACGTGAATGGCATGGGAGAGGACTAACATAAGTCGCACACGGATAAACGAAGGTGGAGCTGGTTGTCCGAGAGGAAGAGGTAAGCCACGAGAAGAGGTTAAGCGTTTATCATGAGAATCCATCCGGAAAAGTAAATCGAGAAAGCATTGAGCGATTTTCGTAGCGCTGAACTACGGTCTTCGTTCCGAGAATTTTTCAGCGTAACGTATATCTGAAACTTGCAGGATAGTTACAGTATAATCTCACATAGGACGACTGACTCCATGCAGAAAATTTACGCGCAATTTGAAGCTGCTTAAGAGGCACTTTAGCAATGTGTTTCAATGTAAGATGTATCAGACTACGCCAACTAATTAGACGTGTACAGCATGCTGGTACGCAAAGAACTATGTTTTGCGAGTAAAAACACAAAAATGAAGACCTAAAATTTACGTACATACCAATTGATAATATAATAATCTACCATTACTTATTATTAAAACTTACTGTTCTTTTTCTTCCATGAATATTGCATCCCATTCCCCTTAATCCAAGATTCTCTACTCAAAACCAAATTTAGACTTTCCTTATCAATATTCTGCCTTATCCTCTTCGCTTCTGATCTAACTTTAATTACTACGCCTCCTTTCTAATATCACATACATACTTATGTGTGATATATTATCTTATATGTTAGATCAATTGAATCTTATACTTTCCCTTTTTCTTTCCTCTCATTTCAGTTTTCAGCTGTTGACGCCATAAGAACATATACTTCGAGCTGCCAGAACGATCAGCACACCTTATTTCAGCTTTTTGTATGTGTTTTCGCGGTTTTTTTTCGCTCCCCTTCTTGCGTGGGCGTCTTCCCCATTCTTGGGCTTTCCTCTGTAAACCTTCAGTTGAGGAGTTTTTTCCCACAAGCCAAATCTTTTTATTTATAATTATCTCTTATTTTATGTTTTTTTATTTATTTTTTGAACTTTTGTACCAATTTAGGTTTAGCATTATTTGAAATCAGGACTTTTAGAATTGAATTAATTATCTTAGATGTTAGTTGTAAGTTGACTTTTATTTTAATAATTTTTCTATCACTGACTCAGAGGCTAAGTGTAAGAGAGGCCCATTGGGCCTAACCTCGCCGTGAGGGTAAATAAATAAATAAATTGAATCTCCTATCCAAGGATTGCAGCAGATATTTAAATTCTTCGTGTTAAGGACATTTTTATTTTCTGTAGAGCGGGTTTGGATTGAGTTATTTCATTTGATTCTAAAATGTATCATTTTAATGAAAAAGGATATACAATAGAGTTTTAAAGTTTTGAAAATTAATTGCTCCCTTTTAGAGAAATCATTTCATGTCATACACGTTGTGCTAGCTACTTAAAGCATTGCAGAAGAAATGAGGTTTTCTAGCCAATATGATAAGTAACGTAATTTGCATATGGTTTCCTCGCTGAGGCAGAATGGTACGAATTAAACAAGCTCGCGCATGTACTGATTATTTATTAGCTTATAAATAACACTAACCAAGACATTCAATACGGATTGAAAAAAATGAATGCCAAAATCCAGCATCAATCATACCTCAGGAACTTTAATATTATGCATGTTAACACGGTCATGAAAAACGATAAATATAAATGAAAGGTATATTTTTCCCCTATTCAGTTCCAAATAGGAAGCGATAAGTATTGCATTCATCAAGACAGGGTAGTAAGAATATGGGATTAAATATGAGAGCCAAACCCATCTATAAACGATTTCTCCTTAAAGCTATAAGAGTTTTATAGCGATTTTTATTTCCACCGCTGTTCCATAACTCAAGAGCGACGATGGAGCGATCGAAAACACCGCATAGCAAACACATTCGGAAAGATATAAATAACGATGCAAGAAAGCAGAAGTAAAAAATTTCCATACAATAAAACTGACTAATGATTTCCTGAGTTTGATTTCCGCAGCCCTGGGCGTTTCCGCAGACTGAAATGAAAATAATTGATACGACATCAGCCTCCAGGAATCGTGATTCGAATTGTGCTCGCCGTGCCACCTTGGACTGGTGCGTCATTGATTTCTGGAAAAAATTGTCGATGCTTTGAACCTAAATCATTCAAACGAAATGTGTTGCTGGAAAAATGAGAATATACTAAAATAAAACCAATAGAGAGTTTATGCGACGGAAACGTATTGCGTATATCAATCCTCTCCTTACTAATAACGACTTCCATTTTCAATACTACTACTGGAATATTACTTTCGATTTTCGATTACAGCGTATATTTCTGGACAGTTCATCCTCTACTTGGCGAATGAAATTAATTACTTATGAAAGAGCCAAAACGGATACCGGAAAACTCATCAAAACGAAAATACTTGATTCAATCTCGAATTTTGTTACTTTCACTAATTCTTGCATTACTTAAGTAAGAACTGATTACAACATACACAACTCGATTCCACCGACTATTCAAAATGGAAATATTTGAAAAATACATGGATGACTACCGAAATGGATGAACTGTGTGTGAAGAGAACATTATATCATAGAAAAACGAGAAAAAAGTAAAGGCCAAAAAATTATCTCTTTTGTCTGTGGCAAAGCTACTTCATATTGAGAATCAATACCAAAAAGATTCCTTGTAACAAATTGTATTAAATAAATTGTTTAGAATGAATTACCAAAAGTATTGCTTCAGACAGGAGCGGATTTATAATTATGCGCAATAGACGCTAGCTGTGGGCCTCAACCAATCGGGGGGGCCAATAAGACTATGCTTATAAACACTTAATGACAAATTCTTCTAGTTTTTCACTTAAAAAAGAATTTTATTTCTGTTGAGTAAGTTCACATGATATCTTTATGGAATATTTTACATTGTTTATGTCACTATAAAATATAAAAAGTCAACTTATGATTAATTTTAATTTCCAGAAATAAGTAGTATCAGCATTGTAAAAAGTGCTTCGACTGCTTATGTCATTTCGCGCGTAGGCCCCCACCGGGAATCGAACCCGGGACCGCTTTCACCGAATTGTAATACTTGTTTATTATTGCTGCAGTGAAGCAACTGAGATTTCTTCAGCATGGATATCTGTGAATTTTACGAAAAATTCGAATTCTTAGTCAATTCCTAGTGGGGGCTTCAATCTGATACCTGCGCCTATGGCATCTGATAGCTTAAATCCGCCCCTGGCTTCAAAAGATTCCTTGCAATGAAAATCGGATAGTATTAACTACAAAAATAATGCATAAATACTCAATATAAAATATAATAATATATTGTACTTATTGCTTTCTCGTTGCTGAGCTTACAGCCATGAAGAGCGTTCACCGGTTGTGGATGGTGGTTCGACCTTTAGACATGAAGGTTAGCTGAGATATAAGCGAGTTTACTCAATAAGTAGCCGTTGGCAGTAAACAGCAGTACTCCTAGGCTTTAGTATCTTTGGGTATGAAGGTCTGTAAATGCTACAAAATCCTACGAATGTGCCCGGAGTTGGCGAGTGGCTGTCGTCAAACGATACGCAGTCTATAACCAGGGGGATCTTCTGGTAGTGAGTAGATGTGGACAACAAAGGTCGGTACAGCAACACTCATTCAACTACATGCGTGGTAAAATATTTTATTTATCAACATTAGTAATGCGAAGTTGCAACGGGAAACCACAACATCCACCTCCACTTATAATTTTAGACATAATGGCATCCTCTCGAGTAAAATAACACCGAGGCAGAAGCAAATTTTAGCAATCAGAGGCCCTAGGGCATTTTAGATTCCACTGAGACATTTTTCGTCACAAAAAAGCCAAAACGACCCATTATGGGCTCCCTTAACGGTGAGGCCCTCAGCTAGTGCCTAGTGGTGCGCCGCAGTCCAGAGGTGTAAAAGCTCCACTTATTCCTAACTTTAAGTGGGAACTAGTGGAGAGGGTACATACTTGTACATCGTTCAGAAGGGAAAAAGATTTCAGGACTGCAACTAGTAATGTTAGATCAGTCAGAACTTGTGGTAAAGTAGAGAATTTTAACGTAGAATAAATGAAATGAAGTGACCTGAGGAAGGGGAATTTTGCAGTGGTGAATATAGCAACAGATTAAACTTTTCTCTCTTCATCGCCGTTTATTAATTGATTTAGTATTTCTGTATAACTCACTCAACAACATAATAGACTGTCCCTCAATTTTAGAACAAATAAATCTCCGAGCACCACCCTACATCACTAGAGGCCAAGAATTATCTACAGTATCAGCTTGCAATAATAATTACAAGTATAATACACTGCTGAATAGGCTATATCGTTTAAGAAACTCACACCTAAAAGGTATATACATATTTAATTGAAGTCTAAACACAATTAAAAATATATGCCCATTGGAATGTTAACTATACATTTCAAATGTACTTTTGTCTCTTTCGATAGATGCTAGAGTAAATTTTATCTCATTATTTTATGTTTCATAAGAAATTGTAATTACCGAATAGTACCACTTCTACGGTACATCTACGGTTATCATTCTATTAATGAAAATTTGTTCAACTTGCCTTTAATTGGCCTTGCCCTTTGCTAATTGTCTTCTTTATTAATTCTGCATTATCATGTATTTTATAAATTAATATCCTATTTTTTGTGATAATTTATACTTTTAAAACTTATTATTTGTGATATTATATCCTTTTAAGTCTCTTAATTTGTGATGTTTTGTAATTTATATCTTATTAATGTGATATTTGATGTGATATATTACCGTCACTTTATTAAATTTTCTTAGTTTCTAACAAAATGGGTATATCCCGTTGAATAAATAAATTTTCCAACAGGATCCGTAAATGGAAACGCATAAGTGGGAAAGATGATGTGGAAAAGTGTCGCTCTGAGAGAAAAGGAGGGATTTTATGGAAAATATTAATAAAAAGAAGAGAAAACAGCATGCATATTGGGGGAAAATAATCCAACAGAGACAGTATTAGAAGAATTGTGTAATAGAGGAACTGTAGAGGAAGACCTACGTTAAAGCCGGTAGTCGCTACCAGGTCTGCGAAGTCGCGGAGTCGGGATCGATTTTGTATGGAGTCCGATAAAATTCACCCTCTGCGACCCCATTTGACAAATTTGCGGGCTTCAATGAAAGGGAACTATCTAACTGATGTTATTCTTTTCCTCGGAGAAAATTTCAATAGATTTGTTAATGATGAGCATTACTTCTTACATATTCCTCTTGTATTCGGATCGTTCGCTGAAATAAATCCATTCAGCGAATTAAACTTTCGGAAATTCGGATCTGAGTCGATTGTTAAAGTACAGAAGAGTCGGAATTGGAGTCGCAGCCTAGGGGACCCGACTCTACAACCCTAGTCGCTACTGTTAATGTTGCGAATTCAGAGATTGTCTGAGAACATGAAGACCTGGGGAGCTACAAAATACCAGTATTTGGATTATTAACCCATGCTACTGATGATGATGATCCATTGCATAAAAATATAAATTCAAAGATAAACCTGTCGTTTTAAATAATGCCCTGTGACGATTTTGCAGAGCAATTTCAGAAATTTGCAAGAGTATCAACAAAAGGAGTAATTTTTCGAGAAAAGTGCGGTTGAAGCTTCGAGCATTTTACGGTAACGTAAAAATTTAAATGCATATCAACAGTTCATTAAACAACTGAGAGCAGCTGTTGAAATAAATTCGGTAAAAGCCTACATAATTTGCCCCGGGGTTCTGTCTGAGGCCAGAAAAAAGTCATGCGCCCTTTCATGTTAAACTCAATTTCTTCCCCATTTCAACTTTCTCGGTTATTAATTTAAAAGAGGGAATATTCAAAGGGGAATTTCCTTCGCCCTCTTCCGATGCGCAATAGGTTCTACGTTAATGGTTATTAGGCAGAAAATTACTACATCGTGCATTCATCACTATCTCGATATAAACGATATCGACCATCCACCTTTATGCGTAACGAATATTTTTCTACGGCATGCCAATGCAAATCATAGGCGATTCAACAACTGTGACCCCCCGATATTTATTCTTCTCACGCGTAACACATTGAACTCCCACCTCATTAACCCTTGAAACCATGACATAAGCTTCCATATCACTAGCGTTGTCGGGCTGGAACGATGTCTCACAGGTATCGGATATGGTACATGAAGTCAACGAACTGACTTTACTTTCAGTCGTAAGTAACAGCACAGAATCACAATGGCGAGTGAACAGAGAAATCTATTAAAAACATCAATTGCATATGATTACCCGCTATAATTTTGCCAAAAGCTCACAAACCAGAGGAACTATGGGAGGTTATTGCCTGTTGATAAACGTAATTTATTTCTCAGAATAACGAAAAAAGAACATATACCTTTACCACAATATTTTATTCCCGACCATGGTCGAAAGGGTCGAAACCATGGTCGTGGAATAAAATATTGCCGTAAAGGTTTAATTGTTCTTTTTTCGTTATTCTTTATAATGGAGACCTACCACAAACTGAGGGCGAATTATTAGATTCTGTAACTAATTTCCTAAAGAAACTTCACAAATTGCAGCGTTTTCAGAGTAAAGACAGCATTTAATACAAATAACATGAAATTAGTACGGAGTAAAGTCACACGCGCTGTAACCACGAGCGAGAAAGAATTGACCACTTTACGGTTAAAAACTCGTTAAGAAACAAACAAAAAGTTGAGATTTACAATATATCATGGGTTCGAGCCCGCAGTGAGAGGGAATGTATTTTAATGATTTGCAAACAATTTTTGATTTCTTAAAAAGTAGAGGAATGTATCCATGACTATCTTGCGTAGAAATCAAATGACGCAACAGACGAAGGACATTTAACGGAGTAATTAAAACAGTAATGATTTTTCCAAATATACTCCTAAGTTCAATATACCTTATTTATAGCTTCCAATAGTATTCCGTAAAATCTACCCTTTCAGGAAAATACTTAATGAAAGTATAATTGAACCTTTCACTAACAATTATAATGTTATTGATACTAGCCTTCTGAGCTAATGCTTGCTAATTACAAGCGCCATCTACTACAGTTAGCATTAGCATTTCCTACGTAGAAATCAAATGACGTAACAGATGAAGGGTACTAGTACTAGGTAGGTAACTACCGCCACTAAAGCTGGTAAATGCCATTCTTTGGTTCTGATGAAATTTTGAGCTGATGAAGTTAATGACTACTGAAGTAAAATTAACCCGTCATACGCAGATAGGTGGCTTGCAGGGTATTAATGTATATGAAATAATCGCCAACAGCACTATAAATTCAGCGCTGCTTAAATGTTAACGTTGTACAGAATTCAATTGGAACTGAATGTACGGCGGAGGCCATGGGTCGAAGCTTTTGTACTGTCATGACCAAGAGAACAAAATTGAAATGCCCAAAAGAGTGTTTTTATGTACATGTATCAAAAATATACCATAAACTATTAACTAATATATAAGGGATTAATGGCAAAACACGAAGAACATTGCAGTACCTAAATACATCTTCACAAAAACTAATAAATTGAAATTTTACATCTACATCATTGTAAATAGATTCAAACATGGAATGGTAAGAATTTCCCAATAATAATAATAATGATGACAATAATAATCACGGATTCATTAGCAACTGATTTTCTTTGAAAGTCACACTTAAAATCAACCGATTTCCTTCGAAAACTATTAAAATGGGAAATTATATAAGAACCCGGGTCGTTAGCATTAGCTACATGGCAAACTAGCCGCAGCATCGTCAGATTGTGACGTTAACAAGCAGAAATTAACAAATTTAAACGCAGTAACATGAAATTCATCCTTCGATCCATTTAGTATGTATAAGAGGATTCGAGTGCTCAGACCTCAATATTTTTCTGAGCTTCCAATCCTCATGTCAGATATGGATCCTAGACTATGTAACGATACTGCTTCACGATTCTTAAATGAAATAAAAGCAATAGGTGTCCTTTCAATTCTCACCTTTCAAATACGTACATACCACAATCGAAAATCTTTCAAGCTGTGGGTATTCAGATGTATCACCGGGAAAACTAACCGCACAAACTTAGGAAAGAGGCTACGGGAAGCCTGTGCTTCTCAATCTACTTGAAAGACACCTCAGCTTCGGATAAAAGAAAGACACTCCGAGGAATCGATGAATTTCACTTTAATTTCTGCCAAGGATACACTAACTAAGAGAATCGATCGAATAAGTCAATACTTGGAAATAAAACTTCGGCGAAATTTTAAACGAAATTCCTATTTTCGATTCAGTGTGGTATTTCTTACGTCTGCTGCGCGCTCATAAAGTATTACTCGATGATTTGCAAACAGGACCAATAATATCCATTTCATTTCTTCCTTAAACTAAGTGATACTACTCGGCGTGATAACTGGTTTAGAGCGTCCGTTCAGAAAGAGCTGGGTTCGAGTCCCAGACACGTAGGACTTTTTCACTTCCGCTAATTCCCCCTGCACATGATACCTATCAATTACCGAAAAATATTGACTCTTTAATGGAAAAATATTTTTTTAAATAAAAGACTTTAAGAATAAAGAACTGAAAATTATGGAGGGAGTCTTCTATGATTTATTAAATGATTAAGACTGATATTACTGCG
>KZ308631.1:260959-275942 GCA_000376725.2 Ladona fulva
TGAATACCAAATTAAACACACATTATTTGCAGCTAGAATTTCAATTAATGATGTATAAAATAGTAAGATAAAAATGAAATTTTTTACTATAGTTATGACAAATTTCACTGACCAAATACATATCAAAATTAATAGCAAATATTGAGGAATATTATGACCATAAAAAAACCTAGCAAATAATGAAGCACAACAACTTTCCCATTATTGGGAACATGAATGCACATTGATTGGAAAGTTTCTCTATATGGCTTAACAATAAATCTTTGGGATATCAGAGAAAAGAAGATTGATGTTTAAGATAATGGAGAAGTGGCTAGTCTATAAAAAAGCTTATAAACAAACATATAGAAATAACTGATTACTTAACAAAATAAGAAACGAAAAATTGTTTTTGCTTCTGATGCTAAAACATGAAAAAGTTTTTGATACTTTTACATTCATAAAATTTTTGGTACAAATATTCCTTCATCATTTAGGCTTCCTTTAATTAAAGAACTTCTCCAAGCCAAAATCTCTCACAATTTTCATGTGGTATTGAGTTAGAGTTCTTTCATCACTATCTAAAGTGGGAAGATTTCCAAAAGTAGAGTGTACCATTAGGTGCTATATTAAATGGTAACTCATGAATAAAGTAGAAGAGATGCTTGCTACAAAATTTAACAAAAACCATAAAAAACAATAATAAAGAAGAAGCTCCAATTAAATAAAAAATTGTGAATATATGTAAAGAAAAACTTAATCAAAGAATCACTTTTTATCTGAGGAAAACTGTAGGAGAAAAATAAAAACCATACAAATAGAACTTGTAATCAAGAATATTTATTGATACAAACAGATTATATAGCACCGGCTTCAATATAAGAAAAATAATCCTTTCGGTTGGGTTGATCACAGACCAATACATTCAGTATATAGTACACTGGAAGAGAATTGAACAGAGTATTAATAAGCGACCATTTATAATTATTCCGTTACTCTACAGCAATATCAAGAAAGTTTGACTGATGGCTTCTTGTCAAAAATTCTTTGAATTCACTGGTATTATTTCAAACAGAATCCCAATGGTCATGAAAATATATATAATGTATAGTACTTTTACAGAAATATTCATGTCTGTGCTTGGAGATGATTGTCATGTGATTGGAGAGAAGTTTTCATCACATATGATTACGCTTAAATCTGAGGAATACATTGAAACTCCAATAAGATATGTGTAAGTCACCTTTACATCATACAGATAGGCTTCAAAAAACAAGAGCAATTCTCCTTCAGTTTAAATGCTTAATCATCAAGTGTGATCAACAATATAGTGATACTGCTGAAACAAAAATTCTGATAATTATACATTCCTTGGAAATTCTTATTAGACATAAAAATCCAGAAACAGCTAATTTTTTTCAGTCATCATAACTGACCACTAATTAAAGTCCAATCCCTTGAAGAGTCACCATGCTTAAAAATTAGGGACAGACAAATGATTACATTGAATTTTTACTGGTACAAATTACAGGACCAGGGGCATATTTTCAGAAAGGTTTTCCAGGGGCATATTAATAAGGTGCATCAAGGAATAGCTGAGGGCTTCTATGAAGATTGCTGAGGCACTCTCAATAAAATTTTTTTGCAATTATACAAAGATGCCAAACACATTCATGGGAGTTAGAAGTAATCTGATGATTATTCACTCAGTAAAAATCACAAAAGAAATCTTGTACTCCTAATAGAGAGATTACTGTTATTGTATATATTTTCCATTTTGAATAACTTTCCTTCCAAGATTTTTCAATAAAATTTAATGTATTTAACATTAACTTGAGAGGCTAGTTTCAAGGGCATCTAAATCCACTGTTTTGGCCTCAACTTTGAGGTAGTTCTCCATGATGAGTGAGAAATAAAAATAACTTTGACGGTAACCCATAAAAGTTGTTTTTATTCTTCTCTTATTTCAAGGGGATGTAATTACATGTACATAAAATAACCAAGCTGAGTTGCTCTTTTTGTCAGTTGTTCTTGACATCCCTGGTTTAGTACATCAAAGATGAACTTTTCTTTTTCCCATTTACTTATTGCAATCAATAGGGTTACTATTTAATTAAACATAAACCTCAAAGGTAACAAAAAGGTATTTTTCTAGAATAATGATACAATAATAATAATAAATGGGGTATAAGAATGATCTTTGCACCTTAGGACTTCAATAATAGAAATTTGCTCTTGTACAGGGCAACATAACAATTTCCAAAATCCTCATGTATTACCTTCCAGTCCTTATCCTTTGGACATTCCTCACTTCCCCTAGGAATCTGAGGACCAATATGCTGAGGAGCAATAGGAGAAGCACGCCTTTCAGTGCCCTCAACTCTTTCAACATGTGAGTTCAATACAGTCCCAGTTGTTGAAACATTTGCTTGAGCCATCCTCTGCCCATCATAGAAGAGTGTTTCAGCTAACTCCGCACTAACATGAAGAATAATGATTATAGCAACTACGAAAGAACTATTTAAGCATCTGGATGGATTAGTAGGCAATTTTAATCAGTCAATTAAAAAATATCACTATACATACATCATTTGCAAAAAATGAGCTTGAAAGGTCAAGAAATCTTAAAATTTATAGTAACTAATAGTTCCATAATTCTAATGAGGTGATTCTACAGTCTAAACAGCAAGTCTCTGATGAATGAAACTGGTTACATCATATATCATTTCTTACCTATATGTAATTCAAATCTCTGCATAAAAAAGTTAACTTCATATAACTGAAACAGGTTCAATCGTAATATCATAATATTCACCAACATTCTTATAAGATAGGATAAAATCTTCCAACTATGAAATGTAGCAGTGTAATAGCTGTACAAATAATTTCAACGTATTTTGATGAAGTATTTGCAGCACATTTTTGCAACACACAAAGCTGAAGTATTGTCTAAGAAGAGTGAAAATAAAATATTATTCGAAGGAAGAGTTGACAAATAACTTTCATGCAAAAGGAGAGAATCAACTAACACAGAAACATCTCAATATATACTAAAGCAAACCACAGACAATTATAAAGAAATATTAATCAAACAGCTACTACTGATACTAATAAATATTGTAGATGAGCTACAAAGCATTCTGGTGATGACTATCAACTGGGCTAAATAAGGTGTAAGACAACTTTTAAGCATGAGAGAACAGTAGGAAAGAAGGATCCTTTATTAGAGATGGGTGAATTCGAATGATTAAATTCTCTAAATTCTTATATGACACTATAAAGAGATTACACAAAAAAGAAAGATGAATTTAATGGATTTTTAATGTTTAACTGAACTGATATTCATGACAAATGAATTTCATGAGTATAACTATTAGTGACTTGAAATTTAATTTATTTTTAAACATTTACAACTTTAGCCCTTTGCTGTCCAAGTACATGTTAGTCTCGCTTGAATCCTACCAGATTAGATAAAAGGGCTAGTAAATAAAGACAGAGCATCTTTTCATGTCACACACTAGAGATACGGAGCTGAATAATTTTTCATGATATGAACAAGTTTCCAAAAAAGCACACTAGTTCCAACATAAAATGTAGTCACTTCATGATGAATGGCTTAAGTTTAGTGTAGGGGAGAATTTCAGCATGGCTGCACTCAGAAAGTTACAGCAGACACATGGGAACACTGTTCTTCCAAAGTCAACCACACTTTCAGGCTTCAAAGGGGGGACATATTTTGACAACAAAGCAAGGCACTATAACCCTAGCAATATGCAAAACTATGATTAACGTCATTGCATGGAAAGATTGACAAATAACAATGGGTAAACATGTAGACCTATTATAGGTTTCCCATGATAGTACATTCACCATTACTCACAATTGCTCACACATGAGATAAATTTGTAATAGGTGTGTCCAATGACAACCATTTCCTGAGTAGAGGCTATGGTAAAGGTTGTGAGTCAGGAAATGTGGAGCATGGTGGTGCATACATGATTCTATCAACATAGGTGGTGAGACTTGGCTTTACCATTACGATCATGCAAGCGTTTTGGTTCATCAACGGCTGTTATGATGCGGGTAGAGTCAGTTTTGGAAGAGAAAGTGGTTGGTTTCCAGCATGTCTTCCAGGACAGCCAGGTATGTTAGGCCAAGCGCATAAAAACTTGGCTGTGACTACTTTGAAAAAGACCAAACAAAACTGGGCCCAGCATAGTACACTTAAGTAACAATTTCATAATAAGGTCTTTATTGACTAGCTCTTCTATGATTTGGGAGTAAAGAAAAGCCAAGCTATATAAAATAAATTCTACTAGTTTTATGAAACATGAATACAATATGTAGAACCAGATAATGATGATAGCAAAATCTGCATGTTGGGATCCATTTTTCATGGAAATACAATAGGTTAATAAAACACTTAAAACAACAACTTTGGAAAACTAATAACTTTTTCTTCCATACATATCCATTGGGAGAAGAAGTAAATAAATATTGATTTTCCTTACTTCTGAACTCAATCTCATCTCTCACCTTTTAACATATTAAAAACAATGCCACACAAGTATCAGTATTTTCTCTTATTCTACTCTGAAGGATGTGTGTATGGAAGTGAAGTCATATATTTATGTGATAGAATTGAATGAGGAATATAGTGTGAAAGTAAACAAAGCAGAGTGATGAACTTATATTAGCAGATTAAATAAATGAAGGGAAATTTAAATGGGGGAGTAAGAATAGCTAATTAAAGGAACACAGAAAGTTGCTACAAAGTAAAATAGAAATGAGAATGGAGATGTTAAATCATGGAGTTGGCAACAAGTAGACCAAACCATAAAATTATAAATATTTGGAAAATGCTTCATGATTTAAAGGAAAATACATGACTTATCACACAACAGGAAAATAAAACAAAACATGAATGTATAAAATGCAAGTGAATAAAGAGCTGATTTTTTTACATTTCAAGATAAACATTTAAAGTAAAGTATACAGCAGAAGCATTTGAATCAAATTGAAATAATTTAGAAGCTTAATTAATACACTAATATGGCTTATATAAATCTTATTTGATACAACCTTACAATTAGATAGAGCAATTTGAGGGAAACTGTTGTAGTTTTCACATTTATCACATCCTGTAGGTGCATTCTGAAGTTTAAATATTTATATACTTAATGATCTAAAATTTGTATCATACATTTGGATAAAACCATAAGAGCAGCTCTTCATTACTTAATAAACCTCTATTTTTTCTCATCAAATTTGTCCTTGAAGAGTATATAGTTCAAATATGCTCAATAATACACATTCTACCAAACAGATTATCATCTATATCTAAGTAAATACCCTGCAAGCCATCTCTTGGCATGCAACAGGGGATGTAAACACAAAAATTTTGAGTTACCTCTTTAGCTTTGTTCTCATGTATGCTGCACAGAAAGAACAAGTCCCTAAAATGACTTGTCCTCAAGGCTGGAATGCCACAATTTATCCAGGACAGCTAAATGCAAGTGGTAAACTAAAAATAAGTTTCCCTGCCTTCAGAAAATCACAACTGCTTAAAAAACCTGTAGATTCACAATCTAAATTCCATACTACATTATATGATGAAATCTTTTCATTTTCATGGCAATTTTGGCAACAGCCTCTTTATTCTAATTTAACACAATTCTCCTGCTGGCACATAATTAAGGGAAAAGATGGATACAATAATAATAATGTGACTTTATTTGGGCAACTTAAGAGCCAGCAATTTCTCAGCAATCTATGGAATTTACTTAAATGAAGGAAGTGAACTTTGAAAGGCTGCTGTATCAAAACAAAGTAAGTTATTATCAATGATTTAAGAGTTTTCTAATAGAAAGGATTAAGGTAAAGGTGTTAATTTTTGCATGATGGAGTTGTGTGGCTAAATCTCAAGGAATAACAAGTGGGAAAAATACAGACATGACTGGGACTCGAACCCAGGTCTCCCACTTTCCAGGCAGGTATTCTAACCATTGAACTACCATGCTGCATCTCTTCCACACTGTTAAGGGAATGCTTTATGAGCACATTTTCTATTAGTTTTAATCAAAGGTATGATAAAAATCTTGCTAAGAGAAAAAAATAAAATATTTCAAAAAATCATTGGTATCAGTACATTAAAAAATTGGATATTGGCATAACTCACTGAAGTTGATCATTTTTTCTCCAATTTGGCATTTCTATTTTACCAAGACTGTAGGGAAATAAATACAGAAAAATAATTTGTGGGTTTAATGAATACACCATATACCCCTATATAAAATGAGTCCGCATGTAAGAAGCAGCAAGGTGTTTAGGACTTCAGTCTTTATCTATCATAATAAGTACCATGGAAAATCTACATCCGCATATTAGGTACACCCTACACTAAACCTAATTTTAAGCGGTAATAATGCATCTTATAAGCAAGTACAATAATTTGCTCAAAATGGGGAAATTAATACCTGAGTGTGGTAACTGTCTGTTTAATCTGCAATATCCTTATTTAGAATGAACAAAATATTGAAGAAGCAAAATTTGGTTAAGATGTTGAAAATTTCATTTATGAGTTTCAAAACCTATGAATCCTTTCACTATAAATACACATTAATAATCAGTAAATTAGAATGGTAATTTTAAAACCGTAAAGTAGAAAAATGGTAAATCTATCCATAATATATCTAAAATAAGTGATTTAAGCTTTAAAATATAAGAGCACAAACCAAAAATGAAGTGGGAGAGGCATATGTAATTATAAATGAGATAGAGAGAATTTGCAAAAATTTATTAGAGATATCAAACTTACTTATGTAACTCTGATGTAACTCCTGGTGCATTATCATATTTAATCCAAGGACATTGATTGTTCAGCTGTTTATCCTGCTCATCTTGAAGTGACAGTGCCAAACAGAAGCTTTTGTAGATACCATCAATAGCAAAATAAATAAAAACAAAAAATTAAACCTAGAAAAAACACACTAACAACCCATGTACTACTGGAATACCTCCATATTTAGTACATTTAATAAAATTTAGCCCATTCCATACAGGAAAATGAATATTACAAAGTTAGAGATACTTTCTCATTTACATATGCCACAATTCTTTTTATTACTCCCTTACCAGACAAAATCTTTTATAAAGGATTCATCAGGAAATGATACTACAATGTAAAAGAGAAAAAGACACTAAATAAATGAAATAGCATCAAAGTAAAAGAATTTAAGTGTCAAATGTGTGTGAAAAATCTAGATAGACATATAAATGCTATTTAGAAATTATATCACAAAAATCAAAGATGACATGGCTTATCTATTTTGAGAAGTTTATAATTTCATACTATGCATTAACAATTTCAGGTTATACTATAGCTGATACATGCACTAAAGTACCAACTAATCTTTATCTTGACATCAAAATATAGAATTTTAATGTAGCCTAGGATTTAGAGAAATTGATTGTTACTATAAATCACATTTAAAATGGTTAACTTAAGCTAGGGGTTTTAATAAAACTATTCACAAGTTTCTAGCATGTCATAAGTAACCTGTAATTTCAACACTTTCACATGAAAATCATTTGATACATAAAAGCACATCGATTTAGAGGCAAAAAATGAGGTGCATTACAAAATAAAAGGAGGGATAAGAAAACTCCATATCAGTAGATGCTCAATACCATTAAACATAGAGTTAGTAGCAAATGATGATTTCCATTTAGGCAAAATTTTTGTTAACACTCAGAGATACCTTTTCCATCTTATTTTTGAAAATAAGATAGATACTGAAATCTGGTAAATTTCCTTTCCTAGTTAAGTTAATTGAACTCAGATAAATTAGCATGCACTTATATTAAAATAACTTTCATTCTTACACCATTTTATAATACATAAAAAGGTAAAGTGGATATCCATTACCTCATAAAATGCAGGATATAAGGAATAGAGAAGACTCTGAAGGCATAGTTACTTTCAGCTTGTTACTTACAACATTTACTATCTCAGAATGACATTGGTCAAAACTTTAACCAATTTATAACTTATGATAAAATGATCAATGATAAAATGATCATTTGTATCAAGGATCTGTTTTCTATTACAAGGCAAGCATAGAAACTAGATTTAAATTCTTGAATAAAATTTAATAATACCAACCTTGTTCATACTTGCATAAAGCTAGTATATAAAATACAGGGTGTAAATATATAACCTTCAGAGTTTCAAGGATCTATAATTTTTCACATTTAGAAGCATAAAACTGTACATAGAATCAAACATTTGTTTTCCAATATTTTATGGTAGGAAGTAGTAGTAGCAGTATTAAAAGTGTTTCAATAGCTGAGGTAATTTTGCACATGGGTCCCTACCAGGAACAGAGCCCAGGACCTCTTTCACCAAAACAAACATGTTGCCCACATGGCTATTGGGAGCCCTTTATGGTAAGAAGAACTAAATAAGAAAACTCAGAAAATTCAGAGAAATACAACTGATGGCTGGAAGCATCCAACAATTTAGATACATACATAGAAAGTACCTGGTGACTTTGAGGTTACTTGAGGCAGGAAGGCTAAAAAAACTATGCAAATGTCAATATCTGTTGGGATAATCAACTATTATAAAACTTGATATGTCAAGTTGAGTAATCCGAAGGTTTGTGAACACAAACATAAACTCCCAAAACCCTTGCTGGTTAAGTCAAGAGTAAGAATGCATTTAGTTGCTTATATTAGAGCAAAATCATTTTAAAAAGTTCTAAATTATTATCAGTGCAACCACGATAACCAAGCAAGAATCAGATTTTGCAACAAGTTATTAGTTCCAACACCATATCTAAAAAGTGATACAGTAAAAGATTTTAAAATAGAACCTTTTCTTACATCATTAATTGGAAAATTCATCCTGACTCTGTTTCAAATAAAAACTGTAATTGAGACTATAATACTTCTAATTTTTTTTAAAGATTAGAATAAAAGTCACAAAAAACTAAATTAGCATGAAGGAACAGCTTATTCATAAATATGGAATTTAGAAACTCTGTTAACATCAACTAATACACTCAATTCAACAAGTTAACCTGCCAAAATGCGTAATCCAGCAAAGTTTTGAAAAGTATCACAGAATATAATTTCTCAAGCATATTTAAAAAACTTCTGCTTCTGCTCAATGGTGGTCCATCTGTGGTGAAGTGGCAGTGCTTTTAATAAATGCATGGAAATATTTAAAGGTGGGATTCTTTTGAAAAACTTCTAGTCATAGATTTCCACACAATTAAGCCTTTTTAGGTTGATTCTATTTGTAATTCAGCAGTTCTTCCACAACTATCAACTAAGTACTCTGTAAAAAGTAAGCATTTATTTTTGATCATTGCTTCCTAACCTTAAAAAAACTGTAGTTCCATCATGATTTTCTCATTCAATAAAATCAGATGAACTGAATCACATTTTGATTCACATTAAAGTAGCTATGCATATTGAATTGATTCACCAAGTAGAATAAATGATCAATCAGGGAAGCATGTTCAAATATTACAGGACTGCAACTTTTTACTAGCTAATAACCAACTTTCAGCTATGAACAGATAGCACATTTACACCTGACACAGTGGGATGACTAAATTTAGGTAACTTCATTGAAATTGTATAAAACTACTTTCCTTGATTTCCTTACTACAAGTGAACTCATTGTTAGTTTCATTTTTATATTTGTATATGATCAACAGTTTCACCATATTGAATTTAAAGATTATTTTTAGAATCATGATACTTGTGAATTACTAAACTTTGTAAAAGAAATACTTCTATTTACGGAAAACATTGCATACTAAAAGAAGACTAACAACTTAAGTTATTACGAATCACCCATAGTATTACAAGAGCCCTTTGGCACTTTCACTTTGACACTGGCAGTGTATGATTAAATACGGTTGAATATATTTTAAAGTGTGTGCTATCGTAATCTGAACATGAAAAGCCTATTATCTCATAGCCCATCATACTTCATATCAAATCCTTGAGGCAATATCAGGCTTAGACAACTAACCACCAAGATATCCACAAATGTATTAAAAATTTAGATACACAACAATTAAGAAAGAACTGTATAACTGAACAACAGTAAAGAGAATTACTTGAGAAGATAAGTGCTCCAAAATGTAGCCTTTGCACTAAAATAACTAGTTTTGAAGCAATAAATAATGAGAGGAGGTAACATGAGAGTTAGCTTGTACTTCCAATCTACAAAGCTAGCCATCACTGAGTTGTGAGAAATATCAAATGAAGCCCCTACATTATTATTTATCTTAAAGTGATGCTGAGATTCAAAATTAATGCATTAATTCTTCAAAGGCACTCAAGTCTTAGATAAGAAAGTAATTACAAACTTCCTTGCTGAGAAATACAGTATATGGGCATCCACCAATATTAGTAAAATGATTATTTCTCAGCAATTGGATTGTAACCAAACAAACCTTGCTTGTGAAAGACAGACACCAATCTTCACAAAAGTAATCACACCTTCTCATCAATAGCAAACAGTTGACTCTGGGCTTTGATGTAATAAATTGGCAATCTCAGATGCAATTCTGTGCAAAATGCATTCTTCGGTATCCCCAAAGAAAGACAGGAAGTAATTCTATCCATGGGCTATTTTAAGTATAGAGGCAAAAATTCTTGAATAAGATTGTGCAAGTAGAATATTAAAAAGATGGTGAATGGAAATCTCTGTATTAGCTAGACTTCGTCAAATCATAGAATTTAAGAAAAGAGTCATCAGAACTTAAAATAACAGTGCAAACTGTGGCATTGTATGGAAGTTATCAGTAGTTAAACATTAACATCTTAAAAGAAAAACTGGTAAACGATAAAACTTTTGATAATCTTAATGAACATATGAAGTATATCTGTGATAAGAATAAATAATTAATATCAAAATACAGTGAATTATAATGAAGGATTATAGACCACTACTGGATGAATCAAGTATAACCAGACTGTTGGTTTACCACATCCGATTTAGTCAGTCCAAAATATGATAAATGCCACCCACATATTAAAAAATAAACAGTTTGCTGAAAGTGAGGATTATTCTTATTACTTCTCAGAGGTGTTTGATATTATCAATAAATAAGAAATGAATACATGAGCAAGAAAGGTAGGAAGACTGGATGAGATTATCACAGTCAGAACTAGTAAAAGAGGTATCATTCAATATGGACATCAGTACATCCAATTTCTCACATAGAGAAAGCTATTATTTAGCCTTCTAGTATTTGCTTTAAAGGAGAAAGATCACTTGGTATTTATCTTCACAACATGTCTCTAGCAAATTGCTTAAGTTTGTTTTAAAACCTATAAGACAATCAACAAAATAGGATATTTCCATATAAAGATACACTGTTAAGTGTTCAGTCTAGTTTCATGTAACTCCTTATGTTGGTATAAATATATTTTATTTTTGTAGAATAAATACATATATGTATCATTGCTAACGTGTGATGGATACATGTGTGTATTGATTCTTAAACTTCTATTATTATTTGTAAAACCTACCCATCCATGTTTATTCATTTTGTATCAGAAAATGGAAAGAATCTATGTATTAGAACAGATAAATTTCCTTTTACACAAGCAAGAGTTAACTGCTTCACTTATGACAACATAGTGAAAAATATCAAACGAAGACAAACAGAATTATTCACTTTCTACAGGTAAAACCAACCACCTTAATGGAAGAAATGTTACATGTTTTCTCATTAATGCACTAAAGTAAAAATTTTACAGAATTATTGATGGACGGCCTGAGAAAAAGGAAATGGAGTTCACAATAAATCACGATATTAAACATAACAATTCATGAAAAAACCACAACCCTCCCAAACCACTACAAAACTTCAATACCTCATAGGTAACATAAAATGTACTTGTTCAAGACTGTAATAATTTAATAAATGTATACGGTGCATCACCAAAACCAGGACAAATTAACAAAATGCTGAAACAAACTTTTATCAATTGAAACTGAAATATTAAAAAATATCCTTTGACATTTAACTTTGGGGATCCATATTAAGCTCAATTATTCATGTATCCCCAATTAGCTTGAATGATGGCCAGTCTTGCTCTGAAACATTTGTATGCTCATTGTAAAGCATCCTTATCAGTGCTGGCAAAGGATGCTTCAATAGTGGTTTTCAATGATCTATCATTAGAATGCCTGGACTTGTTAGTGATCCTTTAACCTATGCCTAACACGTAGTACATCAGAGTTAGATAAAAGCTCCAAATAGCCGTTGTATGCGAGCAAACTAACCGTTGAAGAATTCCCACCAGAGGGGGTTGGGGTTCTCCGTGGTCGCACTTGTAAGAAAGTATTGTTCTCGATATGTATTTCGACAACTAAGTTGCCATCTTTGGGAGAGAAGAATAACTGGATGGCAACCCAAAGATGGCAACTTAGTTGTCGAAATACGTATCGAGAACAATACTTGCTAAGCGCGACCATGGAGAACCCCAACCCCCGCTGGTGGGAATTCTTCAATGGTTAGTTTGCTCGCAAACAAAGGCTATTTGGAGCTTTTATCTAACTCTAATGTCTTACAACAGCCGTGTTCCTTTTCCTTATAGATTTAACACGTAGTAGTCCAAGGGATTTAAATCTGGGCTGCTATGAGGACAGAATTCCTTGGGCCAATGTGTATCCAAATTGCCAGAGAGCCAGTTTTGAACCAAATGGCTCATGTGGGCTGGTGCACCTGTTGGAAAATATATGGCCTTCCACATGCTACATTTACTATCCAGTTTCCCCTCACTCTTCAGAATATGCACAGACACTTCTTTGGTAATGGTTTTACCTTCTGGACTCTCACTGGACACACCTAGCACATGAACATTGTCTGAAAATTTTTGTTCTGGAAACAGTATGGCTCATTTTGGCATGGACAGAAAAAATCTTTTCATAAGAGAAGATTCTGATACAACCAGTGGCTTCATTTTTGAGGGAGCATTCTGAGCATAATAGCAGTTTGCAATGAGCAACATGCTTTGTCCTAGCAGCCTCAGAGAGCATCTTTAGAACACATGACTTGTATCAAAGGTCCTCCTCAGCAATGCAACAAATAGTTGGCTTGCTTACACCCACAATCAATGCCAACTATCACAAAGATTGCCCTGGGTCCTTTGAAATCAGTGCTCGAGTCTGACAACTGCTGCAATCCTCACAGTACATTATTTTGAGTGACTCTTCCTTGCTTGCATGCTGGAATTTTCATTAGACAGTTCAGAAGCAATATATTTTTTTATAATGTCATAAGGGGTTGATCTTGGATACCAAAAGAACTGATTTATTTCAGTTGCTCGACACCCAGCATGAAGTCCTTTCATGATCGCAGCTCATCGATTATACACTTGGTTTTTACACTGTAGCAGTTTTGAGGCTCATCTTGTTTACTAATAGCAACACAATTTCCAAGATATCAAAAATATTTCCTGGCAGAAGCACAATATGGCTGAAAATTAAAATTTGTTTGGAATTTTGCTGATGCACCCTGTACTATATCAACAAATATATTTTTATGATTAGAAAAGTATTGAGCACTGCTGTTGACATACACAACACCTAGTCTAAAAAATAGATCACAGAATTATAATAATTTCACGAGAAGTACGTACTGAAGGATGAGGGCATAGAATAGTCCAATGACAAAATAAGTATCTGTCAGATGATATGAGTGAGAATTTTTTCTGTTAGCAAGAAGTACTATAAAAAAAAACTGATACTTTAGAATAATTGGGGAAGCAACCCATTCTTTTCCAGAAACTGGATCAGGTCGTCCATAAATTCACAATTAGATTAACTACATTAACAACTTACTTCTAAATACACACCCTTTACAAATATCTGATTTTGCTGCTAGAAGAGATATGATATTTTGTAAATGTTATCTTATAGATTATATATACTAAGGAGCATCTTAAGAAATTATTTAGGCTTTGACACAGAGGAGTGTCTATTAACTCATGGATAAAATACTCCCTTAACCCATTCCGTGCGAATGACCTCTTAAGAAGTCATGCTGCACGCAAGTGGGTGGCGGCTGACTTCTTAAGAAGTAATAAACAGTATTGCATTTCTCGCAGCTGCAGGGAAGAGCCGACATGGAGAAGCTCTTTCTTTTAGTGCTTCACAGTCATATTGTGTCCTGTCTTTGGTGAGGAAGCATTTGTTTGCGATTTCAGTGTTTTTTTCTTTTTTTGTCGCCTTATTTTGAAAGTTTTGTTAAGTAATATTTTTCAGTATATCGATCATAACATATTCAGAGTGTATTTGATAATTCCTTTTAAATACATTTTTATCTTTATAGATATCTTAGCTATTTGTAATTTATTTAACTTACATTATGTTATTTTATAAACTTTGAAGTTTATAAACATAATATTTCTGAACATTACATTTCGTTTTGAATACGCTATGTTCTTTACAATTAGGCCCCTTTGTGAAATTTACCTAAGAATACGTGACAGAACTTAATCATTTCTGGATTTAGTTTTGTTTTGATGATATCTTCGTAAGAAGATTTTTCTCAAACTTTTGTTTTGAGGTTGGCAGCTTCGACGACCACATCAGCTGAAGGTAGTGATTTCCCATTATTTATTCCTTCATTGCATTGTTAATGCTGTACTTCTATACTGTATTTATTATATATTCTTTATTTAATGTAGTTTTAATTAATTTTAATGTAGCTCAGAGATAGATTTTCTCAATCAGGGCCGTCCCGACAACTGGCTGAAGAACTCCTAGACGATAAAATATATTGTACTTGGACTCTAAGAGCCAACAGAAAAGGAAATCCAGCTGATGTATTAAATAAAAAGTTACATAAAGGCGAGGAAATCCACCGCTGGACAATAAAGGTGTCTGCGTTCTCAAGTGGAAAGACAGGCGTGATGCCCTAATGATCAGCTCTGAATTTGGTAGCCGATTTATCGAGGTACCAAACAG
>KZ308631.1:289189-300809 GCA_000376725.2 Ladona fulva
ATTTAACTGATTAAAATTTCAGAATATCAACAAGGGGGTAATTTTTTTTACTCAGAAGACAACCCGAGGGAAAATACAGAAAAATCATTTCCCTTAAAAACTGTTAAATGATAGTTGAAATTGATTTTCAAATTTTGTATTGTACAAATTTAGCACAGTTATCTTAAATAAGGTTCTTTCAGCAAAGCATTCTGAACCAAAGGTTTTCTTATCATAAAATCAGTTCTCTCCAGTTTGATGAGACACCAAACCTCATTAAATCATCACACCATTATACTGAACCAAATCTCAATTAACGATTTACAGAAAATTTAAAGCTATGGAATGATTCGAATGCTTAAAATTTTTCAATTTGGAAGCTAGGTAAAAAAGTTATCAAAATTTCAGTCTATATTCCATCCTATGCATTCCAGTTTTCTTCATTTACGGCTGTAAATTTGATTTCCTAGATTATGTTAAACCAAGTACTAATCAGTCTCTTTCTCTCATGCCCAAATCTGTGATATAAGTTAAGTTTACAGAATACAGTTTTATAAAACATTAACATGAAAATTATGTACATCAAGTTCTATCATGCTCATTAAAAGTATCAATAAAATATCAATAGAATAAAAATCAGTTCCAACATACTCTTCCGAAATTTGCTGCTCTTCATCCACGTTCAGAGGAGGTTCTTTGGGTAACAGACTCTGAAATTTTCCATCTAAAAATATCTCATCACCATCTATTGTAGACAGAGTTTCCCAGACCACTCTCTTCTCTTCCAAGTAACCTTGATCAGTTACAAGCTGGTACAGACTCTCCTTAAATGTAAAATGGCCATAATTTAATAAGAAGTAAGAGATATCTAAGATTGTCAACAATCACTAATTATCTCTAACGTAATAGAAAAGTTATACATGGAAAGGGATGACTATTACACAAAATCATATCAGTTGTGGCACAAGTCCCTATCACATTATGAAAGTAAGCTACATGGTTCATAAAAATATGTAGATGCTATTTAGGAATTAAAACTTCAAAAGATTTTTCTTTGACTAATTTTAAGTAGTAAAACATCAATAGTCTTATAAGATCTTAAGAGATGAAGATTTTTGGCATCATTTTGTACAAGGATCTACAAAACATTCTTTGATTTACAGAATTTTCATAGCTTATTTGACCAAATTCATATAAAATAATTGTAGCAAACAAAGTTTATAGTTATTAATAGACACAGAACAAGCTATAAAATTACTTATGAAATAGTATCTTCCATAGAAACATTCTTAGACTGGGATATGGATTTTTCAAAAATGGCAATACGATAGAAATCAAAATTTAATAGTTTCATAAATGAGCTCTATACCAGACAATGGCTTTTATATTTAGAAATAACTGGGAAGTTTTACTCACCTTGTGCTTGTATATGACACTAAAGTGATTATTTCTGAATAGGACAGCCATTTCTCCACTTTCCATTTCTGCATTCAGCTCACACAATCCATGACAAGTGAGTTGAGTGGCAGTTGACCCCAAAAACTGTTTAGCAGCTTCAGCTGTTAAAACAAGCTTCTTGTTTCAATAAACTACTGATATCTATAAACAAGATAAAAACTGGAAAACATAAAACAAGATAATTCTGATATTGAGTTAAGCCTACATCTGGGTCCCAAAGTTTTTCTTGCCAGTTAACTGAATTAATACACAACCAGATGATGTAGGCTGCAGTTACTTGAATTTTTTTTGTTAACTGAGACTGCTTTAATGTATTAAGATAATACTTTAAAACAAACGGATTTTCATTTAATTTCTACATAAGGTTAAACCTTTCGTATTTCATAATAAATTGAAGAGTTAATTTTTTCCTCAATAATGGCTTTAATATGCGAAGAAAGAAACTCCAATTCCTTATCATTTGAATGTTGTGAGAATATTGAAATTCACTTTCTGCTATGAGAAACATCCTTTTGATAGCTGTATTCAATGTTAAATAGTAAGGTGTACACATACAACTATTAAAAAACAAAGAGAAAGCTATAGGTTACTCATAATTCATCTAAATACAGAAAGCTACCTTGGCTTAGTTCAATTAAATCTGTAGAAGCCTCCTTCTTGATTATCATCTCAACAGCTTGATTATAGGATAAACTACCAAAAATTGAAGCTTCAGGAGATTGTGGATCTGGCAGCCATCCATGGTATAGATGAATGTCTAATAAATCAAAAATTATACACCCCGTTGTGTATTCGAAGTTTTTCACACTGAAAATGTAAAACAGCCAACAATTAATCATGATAATTAAGAATGTTTATATTATATGACTTCTTCATGAAATACCACAGAAAATCATTAACATCCAAACTACAGAAATGCACTCCATCCTTTTGGTTATAAAATTAAGGGATTCTAAAATAGTGATATGAGGGAATAAATTTGGGAATCTTCCTTAGATAGAAGCATACTCGCTTCATTTAAATACAAGAATCAGGTGCTGCATCTGCTTCTGTGATTTTGCATTTCCCTCTGAATAAGAAAAATTGATCAACTTCTGGAGACTTTTCACCATTAATTAAACAATAAAATAGCACAGAAGACCTTGAGCTTTCAAAATTAAGATGTATGATCACTCAAATAATGTCATTAACAGAACTCAGGAGATTTTGTTGTGACTAAGTCCTGAATATGAGATGTATTTTATGCTGATTAACTTAAAAAAGATCGATGTTTAATGATTCATAAATTTCAATGTCATTGGATTTCTCATACACATGAGCTATTTACTCTTAATGAGGCTATACAAATCTATCTCCCCTAAATGCACAAAATTGATGAAGATTAACAAAATGAAAGTTCATTTTAAAACTTTAAAAATGATTCACAAGTTAAATAATTACACAAAAGTTATCATTATTGTGGATAATAGAAAGAGAATATTTATTGGATTTAGATACAATTAACTTAAAAGAACACCGGCTTTCCTTGTAGCTATTTTTTTTTTTTTTTTTCAAGTGCTTCAACAGCTAAGGTCATTTTCACGTGACCCCTACTGGAAATTGAATATCAGATTCAATTTCAGTTGAACGTCTTTCACAGAGGTTGAACGTGTTACTGGCATGGTTATCTGGAGGTGCTGGCTTTCTTTGTATGAGCAAACCCTCTTTGAGTATAATCAGCCTAAGATTTGAAAAAGGGAGCTTGCATATAGCCTGTTGTGATGGAAATGCTTACCTCATGTCAAATTAAAGCTAAGAATATGTAGAGACATTATTACATTAAGAAACTTTGGAATGATTCTAGTTAATTGGGGTATTGAATCAAAGGAGGGTCTTACAAACATACAAATGATTTGAAAGATTTTGCTTTACGTTAAACCTTTAATATTCAAATTCCCTGAAGAAAGTTCAAGTAAGAGTTATATGAATGTTTTGATGTCACCTTTTTCCCTCTTCCTTTCCTTGTAACTGTTCATCTTTCAAGGTAATAAGATTATTAATGGGTAGTAAGAAAACCAGTTTATTTCCTTTTAAGGCCCAAGCTTTAACTGTTATTTAAAAAATATTTAAAATTTCCATTTTTGCCAATTCCTTTCCCTGATAATGCAAGGATTAATCAAGTGAACTAATTACATATTATAATGGAGCATAAACATATAATAATACAGCATGTCATTGTTGTAACTGTGCTGGTTATAAAAATCATCTTTAACAATGAGTTGAAATAGAAACAATAATTCAGAGCAAGAGCCACATTGTTGTTAAACCCAATTGTTCAGCATAGAATTTATTGCACACAAAATTATCAAAACTTAAATTGATTTTAGAGCCACTATGATACCAAAAAACAACAATAAGAGACAGAGTTAATACACAATGTAGATACAAAAAAATACATGGATTTCCCGATAAAATCACACCTAATGTAAAAACTAAGAATTATAGAGTGAAAATATAGATGTAATAAGTTCCCACTTTGTAAGATCTCTAATGTTGGAAATTACTTTTCCAACAATATTTTTTCTATAAATATACAAAATATAGCAACACAATATCTTTAATTTTTCAAATACTGCAAGTTGGGCATAGGATCTACCACTTTGACAAAACAACAATTTCAACATTTCACTGAGACTGCACAACATAGACATCACAAGTATTACATAAACTAAGTCTTAAATTGTTATTAATAAACTTTATGAAAAGAAATAAACTGGAAGCATAAAAGTAAACTCACGAAATGGCAACATCATTTCCTACAACATGCATGAATTACAGATTACGTTGATAACACCTTTTCACAAATACAAATTTTTACAGGAGAAAGTTATCGCCTAATTAGATGGTGACATAGTTAAGTATAATTGCTAAAAGAAAATTGAAAGGAGAACACAACCAGGGTAATTTCAAGTAAGAAATTTTGATAAAAAATTAAATTTAATAAAATCCACTGTTTCGGCCTCGACTTTGTGGTAGCTTTTCATGATGAAAGAATAAAAACAGACTTGTACACGGTACCACAGGATTTAATATTTGACGACATAGGTTTCAGCGCATCGCGCTGAAACCTAGGTCGCATCTTCACCTGAAGATTTCACATCTTCACCTGAAGATGGCGCGATGCGCTGAAACCTAGGTCGTCAACTATTAAATCCTGTGGTACCGTGTACAAGTCGTTTTTATTTCTTCTTTCATCATTAAATTTAATATTAAATGATTGGAACTATGAACATTTTTAGATAAAACAATATTCATATAGGGGGATGAAGAGTTCTCGGGTTTCCAGCCGGGTGAGTATACCCATGATGGTCGACATTTCGGCTTCCTCCATAGAAGCCATCATTTACAAGGGCTGTATGATAAGTACCTGTGTTAGGCAAGAATATGCATTTTCTTAACTTCTTTTAAATGTATTTCTCAATATAGTCTCCTTTCAACTCAATACATTTAGCCAAGCGATATTCTAACCTTTCCAAGCCATCCAAAAAATACCTTTTGTCGAACTCTGCAAAATAGGCCTCAATTGTGGCGATGACTTCCTTGTTTGACATGAATCGCTTTCCCCCAAGTCATTTTTTCATGTTTGCAAACAAAAAGAAATTGCATGGGGCCAAATCTGGAGAATAGGGTGGATGAGGTAGCAATTCGTATTCGTACCGTAATTCGAACAGTTTTGCTGTGGCGATTGCAGATGAATGAGCTGGTGTGTTGTCATGATGGGAGAGCACTTTTTTCTTTGCCAAATGAGGCCTTTTTTCCTCAATTCAGCATTGAATCAGCATAGTACTGCCTCATGATTGTCCTTCCCTTTTCCAAATAGTTTCGCCTTCTTTGGAGCAGGTTCGCCGGGTGAAATCCACTGTTCTTTCATTTCTGGCATGTGGTAATGGATCCTTGTTTCGTCAACAGTCACAAAACGCCATAGAAACTCTTTCGGATTGTGCTTAAACATGTCCAAACAGTGCTCCGAAGTTGTCATGCGATTCCGTTTTTGCTCCACTGTGAGCAAAAGCGGCACCCATCTCGCCAATGGCTTTCTCATGCCCAATTTTTCAAGTAGGATACTTTGTATGCATTCAATTGAGATGTTTACTATGTCAGCAATCTCTCTGATCTTCACACGGAGATCTGCTAGTACGATATCGTAGACTTTGTTAACCATATCCTTTGTAGTCACCTCAATTGGACAGCCTGGGCGCTCTTCATCAAAAACGGATGTTCGGCCATGCTTGAATTCATTAAACCAATATCTGATGGTAGTCATCGAAGGTGCATGGTCCTTATAAACAGCATGCAACTTCACTTTCATATCCTCATACATCTTCCCATCCAAAAAAAGAAATTGAATCACTGAACGATATTGCTCTTTCTCCATGGTGGCAAGCATGAACTCAACTACTTTCAACAGCTATCAAAACAAAACTACTTTATTAATCTGTCTGATATATTGAGTCATATATCTAAAGATGGCGTTAAATTGTGGCATACACATTTTGTGTCAGTGGTGCCATCAGTCGCTAAACACGGGTACTTATCATACAGCCCTCGTATATAGCTTCAATAAAGTATATTTAACTTAAATATTGAAAAAAGTATAAAAAGATGGATGAAATGAGTTTTATTCAATTGAGTTTATACTAATACAAAAGTACAAGGTTGTAAAACGTAGATACAATCTCTGCACTAATTTTTCAGAAAAGCGTGTATCATAAGCTGATAAATATGGTAGTTTCAGTGAGCTACAAGTCCACTATTTGTAAAATCATTTTTGACATCAGAAATCAAAAACAGGTTGTTAACATGCAAAATAAGTGATCAAGAGTAGCTGCTTAAACATTTTGACATCCTTTCTGTAAACATGCATTTTTCTAATTTATATCTGATAAATTACACATTTTAGTGATAAATATCTCAGTTTAGATCAAGTGAAAATTTTACTTCAGGTTTACTATGCTAAGAGATACTTCTTTTATTTTTAATTTCACATGATATGATAAGAGAAAGAACAAACTAGTCATTTTCAACGTATTTCGTAAACATTCTATTTTAATTTAAAAAATCAAACAAATTAAAAGGAAACTTTGAATTCAGATCATGCAGCAAGAAGTGACTAATAGAAAAGACTTGCAAAAATATCAAACGTTTGTGCCAATGATAATGTTAACAGAAAAAACTGAGTTTTGAAAGTTATTTCATTTCTCAGGGAGAGTAACAATTTATAAGACGGTCGGAATAAAAGCTAGCAGAATACCTTAAAGAGGGATCAGACCTTTGTTAATTAAAGAAAATATTATCGAAGAAAATGATTTTGGACATCAATTGAACAGATTCAATTATGGAAATACTCCACTCTAATTTTAGGGAATACAAACATATAGGAATAAAGTATAACCCATGTTACGGTAAACCAAATAGCTTACCGGTGACAAAGGTATCAAGTAAATCTAAAATAAATTCATTAAAATGTAATCACTTTGGCCAATATTTCATAGTTTCACTAAATGTAACTCACACTCATTTGATGATAACCTCATCTTACATTGTTAAGTACTATCAATAATTGACATCCAAGCTATTATTTGGGTCACTCATTACATCAAGAAGTTGACGAAATTCAATCTCCTAGCATAAATGAGCTAGGAGTCGAACATAACTCCAGCCTCGCTACCTCCTACATAAAAGTTTCTAACACTTAGCTCTTTAATAACAGCTGACTATGCTTCCAATACAATACTAAGGGTTGGTCACAAGAACACTGTCAACTTCAAGAAAAATCTATAGATGATGAATATTTATCTTCTACTCATGAAAACCAGATGCTTATATTTATTAAATGATACTCACATGGATAATCAGGATATAGAAGGTGGGATGAGGAAGAAAGTCCTTTCCCTTTGACAGCAGATGTAAAGGTAAAGATAGAGAGAGTGACTATATAAGTGATTCAACGGAAGTAAAAATCAATGTTTTCAATAGATCCTCAACTACTTTTTGATTGCCATTTCTCTTAACTCCTTAGCATGTCTTCAAGCATTATTGCTCACTAAATAAGAAGCTTTTTTGGATACTATGATATTCTTATGCTATTTAAGCAGCAAATAATCATTCTCTAGGCTGATGCAAATGCTAAGAAAATAAATCTGTAAACTGGAAGCTGAGCTGAACCTAGATGTCCTACAGAAATATCAACATAAGCTGAAAAATACTTGCTTTAACGTAAATATCTTCCATACCAAATCAAGCACTTTAGATTTTTAATGAATGAAATTACATGTATTTATCAGGGATATATTTTTCTTCTATTTTGAATATGCAAGGAGCAAGAATGAGAGGATGTCTCCAGAAGAATAATTCATAAATCAGCACAACTAAAGTAACATCTTTTTATAGTTGACTTCTATTTCTTTCTGTTCGGACTTGTCAAAGAAAAGGACTTCACATAAACTTGAAGCACTGCAGTGATTAGGAGTTCCTTAGGTATTGAGGATATAACTTTCCAAACTTTCAACTCAACAAAACAATTATTGAAAATGAGAAAGTGTAACAACAGGTTTTTTACAGATATTAAAATTGTGAAAGAAGATTTAAATGTATATAGGTCCAGTGTGCAAAGACGTGAATGCAGTGAGTATAGAAGTAGCTATGAAGGACCATTCTGAGAGCAAATTTCTGCCAATAGGCTTTCAGCGATGGAATGATAGATGAAGTCTAGGCAGAATTTCCTGCTTCTCATGGTTTAGAGCAGATGCACAACTTCCCATGGACTAGATGACTAATATAATAAGTAGGTGACTTACAGAAAATCACATATGTCAATTTACTTATTAATCAAAGGAATGGGATTCTATAAAGCTATGATTTTAGCAGTTGTAATAAAACAAAATACATAAAAAACTGTATAATTTAATTCATGTATCTGAAGCTTATTAAGCTTAAAACATTTTATTCTTTAATGAGTAAAATGACAGACAAGCAGAATCTTAACATGTACCTTTTAGGTTACATTAAAACTGACAGTGATTATCAGAAATACAGCTTCCTCTTCCATTAACATGAATTTCCTTTCAGTGGTCAGAAGTTGAAAAATTCTTTTGTTCTAGCTTTACGCAATGATTAGTGCCACAAAACTAAGTATCATTTAAGATGTGACTATCAGGGAAATAATTCCATTTACATCAGCATTTCACTGCTAGACAAATTTACTTACAATTTAAAGCATAATTTCTAATAAGAAAACAGTTCTCTAACTCTGATTACTCATAGTATCTCCATAATTGGTTTACTTCAAGGTTGAAATTTTAAAAAATTCAAAAAGATAAACGCATAATATCTAACACTCTTATGTTACAAGATACAGTGCAAAGGTCTGCAGGCTTAGATACTTATTGTCAAGCTTTTGGAGAGAATTTTACCTTCAGTCGATTAAAGTCAAGATAAGTTTTGTTTTGGTATTCATGTTTCATTTAAATTTAATGAATTTGAACCAAAAGTTTTAAATTTGCATATAATTGCTTACATTGATGTAAGAAGGATGCATTTCATCTGAAATTTTATAATATGTATGTTTTTCAAATAATTATTTTTTGTCATTGAAGCAATACAAGGATATGTGACAAGCATTGTCTTAATCAGAAAGAACAGACCTTCAGCAGTGCTTAGATTATTAGAGACTGCAACCTGAAATGAGCGGTATCTAATCAAAAACTTAAGGGGGTACATACCTTTGGTAAAATTAAAGAAAAATCGATTTTTTAAAAAGTACATATTTTGATAGATACGTTCTTTGGGAATATGCACTCAAAATATTATTACAAAATTCTTCAAAACCTTCCCAGTAGAGCCTTCGAACGTGGAAGTGGTCGAGAGGCTCTCGGCAACCCTCAGGTTGGAGGGTTGGCTTAGCGTCTTTGTTTCCACTATTATAAAAGCTTTTCTTTCAGGCGGCTAACAGAATTGTTTCTCGGGGTTTTACCAAGCCCTCTTCACCGGCTTAGAGACCATAGACTCATTCATTTCTCACTCACATGTGTCCTTCAGTTATACTGAATCTTGCGTTTAGAGCACATTGAAAATTTTCTTTGGAGAATGTCTGGCCGTAAGGGTTCCCATGAACAGCATCAAACTGAGGAATTTAGGAAAGACGTGAGAAGAAGGAAATTTTCACCAAAAAATCCTCATACTGCCGAAAGAGACACGGTGAGCACGAGCACATCAGCAAAAAAATTCAGAAGTGCCCACAATGTACCAGTACCCGAAGAAGAGACGATTGGCTACAGCTTGTTGAATTTCCTCACCGTTTTCTCCGCAATAAGTGAGTTAGTCAAGTGTAAGAAGTGTGGGAGTTGAAATTAATTTTAAAGCTGGAGGAACTAGAGGACTTGGTTTTAAAATTATGGTAATTTGTGAAAATTGTGACCCTATTTCCATTCCCTCATGCCCATTACTTGGCTCCGGTTTTGAAATTAATAGGAGATTCTTTTTTGCTCTGCGATTGTTAGGGATTGGGCTGGGCGGTGCAAAGAAGTTCTGTGGCATCATGGATTTACCTCCTCCTGTGGCACAAAAATCATATGATGCCATCGTTAAGAATATCCAATGGGCTGTTCAACAGTGTCTAGAGTTCTTTTTAAAAAAGCAGTGACTGAGGAAAGAGAGGCGCTTAGGAAAGAAGGACTGAATGAGACAGAGTTCACCGTTTCTGGAGATGGAAGCTGGAAAAAACGTGGGTTTACTTCCCTCATAGAATTGGCTTCTTTAATTGGGTGTTACACAGGAAAAGTACTAGATATCTTGGTAAAGAGCTCTTCTTGCAAATCCTGTGAATATTGGGAAGATAAAGTAGGGTCTGCAGAGTATGAAGAATGGATGGCAGAGCATGACTCTAGGTGTACTGCAAATCATACTGGATCTGCAGGAAAAATGGAGGAGGATGCCATAGTTGAGATTTTTCTAGGTCCAAAGAGTGCTACGGGATAAAGTATGTCAATTACATAGGTGACAGCGATTCTAAAACATACAAGGGTGTGCTTGATGTAAAACCATATGGCGATGGATTTGCTATTAATAAAAGAGAGTGCATTGGGCATGTACAAAAGAGGATGGGAATGCACCTTCGTCAATGCATGAAGAAGAATAAAGGGGTTGTTGGAAGAAACAAACTCTCCGAAAAAATGATTGACAAGCTCCCCATTTATTATGGGTTAGCGATAAGAAGGAACAACAAAAGTGTGGGCAGAATGAGAGATGCAATTTGGGCAATCTATTACCATTATCAGTCCAACGACGAGAAGCCCATCCTGGCAATGATTCGTGGTGTTCTTGGAGGAAGGCGGAGGCAGAGGGGAAATTGGCTACATACAGCCATGATTACAAATCGCTTCCGGATAATGTTCTGCAGGTTATGAAGCCAATTTATACAGAACTTACTGCAGAGGCTCTTTTGCAGCGCAGTTTAGGTGGATACACCTAAAACAACAATGAAAGCCTCTGGTGTTGTTGTGGCAATGAATGTTGCCAGTTGTATATTCAACGAAGGCAATGTAACATTATTGAAGGTGATGCAAGTTATGGGAGTGAAATGTGGAAACAATGTGCACTCATGGGCTGTTTTAGAAGATGCTGGACGCTTGAGCCGTGCAGAGTATACAGCGATGAGCTCTACGAGGGAAGGACGGGCGGCCCGCAAGGAGAGGAAAATGGAGGAAGTAAGTCTACTTCTAAGGAAGGGAAATTATATGGTTCAGGCATTGATGATGTACTGGAAGTGTGTAGAAAAAAAATACTTTATTGAAATCTTTTGAAAATTTGGAATCGTTTCTGATACTTGAATCTTTAACACAGTTTTTCTTGAAATGAAGTTTTTGAAATCGGTACCAGAAATATTCGTTGTATATATGTTAAATTATCTAGTGTTTGACAAAGCATTTTTTGAAATTTTAATTTTTTGGATTTTTTATAAACAAAAACATCTACAATTTTTTGTCAAAAATGATATATATCAATATAAATCTGTAATTTTTTTGAAATGCTTTTTTCTTAAAATCCCTTCATCAAAAACTAGTTTTATGTGTAGATTTTTATTTAAAAGAGAAAAATTTTCTTTCAATGAAACCCCAAAGAGATATGCCTGGTACTACAAAAGATT
>KZ308631.1:301862-329446 GCA_000376725.2 Ladona fulva
GCTGGGTTATATATAAATATATATATTATATAAAAGAGTTATAGCAAGTGATGTTCAACAAGTGTCAGACATGAGTATCAGTTTATACCACAGAGGTAGATTCATATAAATATATACATATAAAACGTCACCCAAGGTTTCCAAAAGTTAACTTCAGTTTTAAAACGCTATTCCAACAAATACAGTAAATACCTTAGATTTGTTTACAAAATGAAAGTACAAATACATGTGAAAAGCCAAAAGTTTACATTCTAATACATACAGCTACACGAATCGACAAGTTTCAAGCCTTGATATTAAATTGGATACAATAACAAGGACTTTATCAAGAAAAGGGACAGCACAAAAGATTCAACACCATCAAAGAAAAAATCTACAGTAACTAAAATCACAAACGGTATCTTATAAATTATACAAAAAATGCTTCCAACACAAAGGAAAATCAATTGTAATGCTGATTAATGATATGTTTCTCAAACTGATGCAAGCTTCTATGCCCAACCCACAGCAAGAACTAAAAAATAAAATTCCAATGAACTGAATTAATAAGCTTAGAATTGAATTTCTTACTCACCCATTAAACTTTATGTTTACATTTAAACCCGTTTGAAGTCGAGGTAATTCTTCCAGTGCATCCTGCGTATTTTGAAAGTGGTTGGGGTCGCAGTCCTAAAACGATGAAACATTAAGATTTTCTAATGAGATTAAATTCATTCATGCGACAAACTTAAGATAAACCTCATTGGTCTCAATTCGTTAAATTTACACCCTTCGTATTTACAGGTTTAAGTTTAATGAAAAGCGAAACAAGCTGTTTCCCTGAGTCTTACACAACAATTGTTAACTAAAGATAAAAGCAAAGTCCTCCGAAAATACGCAACTTACCTTTGGTACATTTCTACCTAGTGCTGATTTTACATAGTCAACCAACTTTTCCGCTGATATTTCGGTTGTTCCTTCAGCCACAGAAACTATTTTCCGCATGAGGAGTATGTTAACTATGGCAATAAGAGGGCATGGTCCATTTTCGTTTTGGGTAATAATTGGACAATAGCCCCCGTCCCATTCTACCCATTTCACTTGATGGAAATTATTAGACTTGGGAGCAGTTTTGCCAGTGGTATGGGTAATATCTCTTTTTACTTCTGGCTCTGAGGATGAAACGATTAAATCTTTCACATCTACTTTGACTGCCTCGCAATCATCTTCGGAATTGTCAACTCTAACACGTTTAACAGGTAACTCATCTGAGGCGGACGATAAATCGTTGCTTTCTGGTTCACTTGATATTCTTTTAGAAGATACTTCATTTTGTGGAATATCAGAGCTTGATTGAACAGGTAGCTCACAACAATCTGGACAACTTACGGGACTAGAAGCACTTCCATTTTCTTCTAAAGCAGCTACAGTAGCAATATTGTCCTCAATAACCTTATTTTCTTCTTGATCCATTACGAATGCAATGAGAGGAAAGTTCAGCAAATATTTTTATAAAATATGTGAATGTTTCACACCATCAACAGTGTTTTTCATTTACGTACATAAGGTTCTTTACACAGACTTTTTTATAGGAATTCGCTTAACCAAACACAGACAGAATGTAGGCATATAAACCTCAAATACATTGTCATTAACTTAAGGCTATGTTTATCATCGAGCCCAACGACTCAAATGAAAAAAACTTCAAGCACACTAACAACTTCTTACGGAAAAATGACTCATACATAGCACACAAACGAAATATCACGTGAATATTGTTAATACTGATTACTTGAAGAAATCCAGCAATTCAGAACTTATGAGAATTCATAGAAGGTATGACATTTTGACATAGCAGTTACGCAGAGTCCAAATATACCAGCGAACAACCAAGATTGATTCGATCATGTTGCCCTGTTAAGACAGTTGAACAAAGAGCTCCTTCAGAGGCACCTTCTCAAACACAATCTTCAAATGACATGCGTCATAAACAGGAAAACTTCTTGACACAATTATCGTGATCGCGTACAACACTCCACCATGAAAGACGGTTCGACTGTTTCGACGGTTTCGACTTCTCCGACTTCTCGCTCTGTCTCTGTCTCACACATCAGCAGGCTCGAGCAACTTCATACATTATCTGAAAATAAGGTATAGGATTGTCGACGAAGTTCAAAGGGAGCTGCTATGGTGCTTGTATCGCCTCTCAGCGCTCCTTCGCTGGGTAGAACTACGTGAAAATTTTCGCCCATGGCGGGAATTTGAATGGGTAACGTAGGGATAATTTCGTATTTAAAATTGGAATCTAATTTCAAGCTCATTTATCACATTTGATAAAAGTTTTTTTCGTAATTTCACAATTTTGCTTGATACTCGCTCAGTTGAAGATACCATTACAAACAGAAACTAATTAGGCGAACTACATTGTAAAGGAAAGAAGCAGGTGAACACTTTCAGGAACGGATGTTAGGAAGGAAAGGCTGTAAATATCAGTAAACTCAGTATATTTTCTTAATTTCTTTCTTTAGTACATATTCAATTCCCTTTGTAAAACAAAATTTAATCAGGAATGTAAATTCTAAGTCTTTTCATCTCCTATTTCAGGTTGTGGAAACCCAATGAAATGCGGTATGGGAGTAGATGTGCATACGTGTTATGCCCATAGAGTAAGGATGGTTATGGTTATGCCACTATCAAAAAACTTTGAAAAGGGGAAAAACTCATTTCTATTGAGTTTTCAACTATTCCACTCTTCTCTCCCAAAAGTACGATATCAGCGCCTTCTCGGATACCAGCGAATCTGTTGGTTTATCCCAAACCTTGTTGTAAACTTCGAGACCTTCGAGGGAATGGAGTACCTGGAGTATGTACGATTGTCCGAATTAGAAGCGCGAACATTACCATACGTAGCTCATAGCTCATATGGGAGAGAGCATAGGTGACTTAGGGGTGTAACAGCGTTGGTTTTCGCACAAGCCCCCGAGTTCTTCTGAATTTCATATCCTTTAAAACTACTCGACGCTTAAAAAAGGAGAAAGAATTTGAACATGAATTTGAAAGGAAATGTAACCTGTCCAAACTGTATAGCTAGGAAGGAAATTTTTTCAACTAGAGTTTACAAAATGAAAGTACAAATACATGTGAAAAGCCAAAAGTTTACATTCTAATACATACAGCTACACGAATCGACAAGTTTCAAGCCTTGATATTAAATTGGATACAATAACAAGGACTTTATCAAGAAAAGGGACAGCACAAAAGATTCAACACCATCAAAGAAAAAATCTACAGTAACTAAAATCACAAACGGTATCTTATAAATTATACAAAAAATGCTTCCAACACAAAGGAAAATCAATTGTAATGCTGATTAATGATATGTTTCTCAAACTGATGCAAGCTTCTATGCCCAACCCACAGCAAGAACTAAAAAATAAAATTCCAATGAACTGAATTAATAAGCTTAGAATTGAATTTCTTACTCACCCATTAAACTTTATGTTTACATTTAAACCCGTTTGAAGTCGAGGTAATTCTTCCAGTGCATCCTGCGTATTTTGAAAGTGGTTGGGGTCGCAGTCCTAAAACGATGAAACATTAAGATTTTCTAATGAGATTAAATTCATTCATGCGACAAACTTAAGATAAACCTCATTGGTCTCAATTCGTTAAATTTACACCCTTCGTATTTACAGGTTTAAGTTTAATGAAAAGCGAAACAAGCTGTTTCCCTGAGTCTTACACAACAATTGTTAACTAAAGATAAAAGCAAAGTCCTCCGAAAATACGCAACTTACCTTTGGTACATTTCTACCTAGTGCTGATTTTACATAGTCAACCAACTTTTCCGCTGATATTTCGGTTGTTCCTTCAGCCACAGAAACTATTTTCCGCATGAGGAGTATGTTAACTATGGCAATAAGAGGGCATGGTCCATTTTCGTTTTGGGTAATAATTGGACAATAGCCCCCGTCCCATTCTACCCATTTCACTTGATGGAAATTATTAGACTTGGGAGCAGTTTTGCCAGTGGTATGGGTAATATCTCTTTTTACTTCTGGCTCTGAGGATGAAACGATTAAATCTTTCACATCTACTTTGACTGCCTCGCAATCATCTTCGGAATTGTCAACTCTAACACGTTTAACAGGTAACTCATCTGAGGCGGACGATAAATCGTTGCTTTCTGGTTCACTTGATATTCTTTTAGAAGATACTTCATTTTGTGGAATATCAGAGCTTGATTGAACAGGTAGCTCACAACAATCTGGACAACTTACGGGACTAGAAGCACTTCCATTTTCTTCTAAAGCAGCTACAGTAGCAATATTGTCCTCAATAACCTTATTTTCTTCTTGATCCATTACGAATGCAATGAGAGGAAAGTTCAGCAAATATTTTTATAAAATATGTGAATGTTTCACACCATCAACAGTGTTTTTCATTTACGTACATAAGGTTCTTTACACAGACTTTTTTATAGGAATTCGCTTAACCAAACACAGACAGAATGTAGGCATATAAACCTCAAATACATTGTCATTAACTTAAGGCTATGTTTATCATCGAGCCCAACGACTCAAATGAAAAAAACTTCAAGCACACTAACAACTTCTTACGGAAAAATGACTCATACATAGCACACAAACGAAATATCACGTGAATATTGTTAATACTGATTACTTGAAGAAATCCAGCAATTCAGAACTTATGAGAATTCATAGAAGGTATGACATTTTGACATAGCAGTTACGCAGAGTCCAAATATACCAGCGAACAACCAAGATTGATTCGATCATGTTGCCCTGTTAAGACAGTTGAACAAAGAGCTCCTTCAGAGGCACCTTCTCAAACACAATCTTCAAATGACATGCGTCATAAACAGGAAAACTTCTTGACACAATTATCGTGATCGCGTACAACACTCCACCATGAAAGACGGTTCGACTGTTTCGACGGTTTCGACTTCTCCGACTTCTCGCTCTGTCTCTGTCTCACACATCAGCAGGCTCGAGCAACTTCATACATTATCTGAAAATAAGGTATAGGATTGTCGACGAAGTTCAAAGGGAGCTGCTATGGTGCTTGTATCGCCTCTCAGCGCTCCTTCGCTGGGTAGAACTACGTGAAAATTTTCGCCCATGGCGGGAATTTGAATGGGTAACGTAGGGATAATTTCGTATTTAAAATTGGAATCTAATTTCAAGCTCATTTATCACATTTGATAAAAGTTTTTTTCGTAATTTCACAATTTTGCTTGATACTCGCTCAGTTGAAGATACCATTACAAACAGAAACTAATTAGGCGAACTACATTGTAAAGGAAAGAAGCAGGTGAACACTTTCAGGAACGGATGTTAGGAAGGAAAGGCTGTAAATATCAGTAAACTCAGTATATTTTCTTAATTTCTTTCTTTAGTACATATTCAATTCCCTTTGTAAAACAAAATTTAATCAGGAATGTAAATTCTAAGTCTTTTCATCTCCTATTTCAGGTTGTGGAAACCCAATGAAATGCGGTATGGGAGTAGATGTGCATACGTGTTATGCCCATAGAGTAAGGATGGTTATGGTTATGCCACTATCAAAAAACTTTGAAAAGGGGAAAAACTCATTTCTATTGAGTTTTCAACTATTCCACTCTTCTCTCCCAAAAGTACGATATCAGCGCCTTCTCGGATACCAGCGAATCTGTTGGTTTATCCCAAACCTTGTTGTAAACTTCGAGACCTTCGAGGGAATGGAGTACCTGGAGTATGTACGATTGTCCGAATTAGAAGCGCGAACATTACCATACGTAGCTCATAGCTCATATGGGAGAGAGCATAGGTGACTTAGGGGTGTAACAGCGTTGGTTTTCGCACAAGCCCCCGAGTTCTTCTGAATTTCATATCCTTTAAAACTACTCGACGCTTAAAAAAGGAGAAAGAATTTGAACATGAATTTGAAAGGAAATGTAACCTGTCCAAACTGTATAGCTAGGAAGGAAATTTTTTCAACTAGAATTTATGCAGTATATTGCCTTCTAAAAGAATGAAACATTGATAATAAGAAAATAGATAGAAATAAAAACGAGTGAAAAACGTCGTAACATAGAGAGAAGTCGAGCCAATATGTTAGCAACAGCTTTTATAAATGTGAATTACAGAACTAAGGGGTTGTCTTTGAAATTAACATCGATGACAAATTTTCTCCTTTACAAAGAACGTTGACTAACCATTAATATTACAGAGCAGCTATTTGCGAGAAACATGTTGGATATTTATCTATAGTACTCTAATCAGCTAGTTAAGAATTAATTTATGTTTAATGGTGAGATTCTACTGCTCTTGAAAGGTTAAAATCTAAATAATTAAAAATGTGTCTAATACTATCCATTATACTTGGAAAGCTTTTTCACAGGACATTCAAATTAATGCCTGATACAAAATGCTTGCAGATCTTCCCTTCTTCCTCACCTTTTCGTGTTATTTGTTTTCGCAGCTGGTGAAATAAATTATGATTTGGTGGAACTATGCGAAATTGCTTGTCTAGGAATGATGTGATTCATCATGATAGCAATCATCCCAGCTAGCACAGACCTGCTTGTTGACCCAAAATTTATGTAAGCATTACGTAAAATACAGGGAAATTTATTAGTTTTTTACATTAATATTGGGTCAACAAACAGGTCTGTACTAGCTGGGCAGTTGCACGAATTGCCTTTTTATAGTCAAGTACCTCAGTGTAGCCATAAGAATGGGGACCCGAGGTGTTACACAGAAAACAAGCTAGTATATCAGTGTCCGTTTTCGATCTGAACGTTTAATGAACCTTAACGTTTTAACAATATGTAGGCACTCGCATAATTACACGACGAATGCAACATGTATAACATTTATGAAATGAATANGCTGGGTTATATATAAATATATATATTATATAAAAGAGTTATAGCAAGTGATGTTCAACAAGTGTCAGACATGAGTATCAGTTTATACCACAGAGGTAGATTCATATAAATATATACATATAAAACGTCACCCAAGGTTTCCAAAAGTTAACTTCAGTTTTAAAACGCTATTCCAACAAATACAGTAAATACCTTAGATTTGTTTACAAAATGAAAGTACAAATACATGTGAAAAGCCAAAAGTTTACATTCTAATACATACAGCTACACGAATCGACAAGTTTCAAGCCTTGATATTAAATTGGATACAATAACAAGGACTTTATCAAGAAAAGGGACAGCACAAAAGATTCAACACCATCAAAGAAAAAATCTACAGTAACTAAAATCACAAACGGTATCTTATAAATTATACAAAAAATGCTTCCAACACAAAGGAAAATCAATTGTAATGCTGATTAATGATATGTTTCTCAAACTGATGCAAGCTTCTATGCCCAACCCACAGCAAGAACTAAAAAATAAAATTCCAATGAACTGAATTAATAAGCTTAGAATTGAATTTCTTACTCACCCATTAAACTTTATGTTTACATTTAAACCCGTTTGAAGTCGAGGTAATTCTTCCAGTGCATCCTGCGTATTTTGAAAGTGGTTGGGGTCGCAGTCCTAAAACGATGAAACATTAAGATTTTCTAATGAGATTAAATTCATTCATGCGACAAACTTAAGATAAACCTCATTGGTCTCAATTCGTTAAATTTACACCCTTCGTATTTACAGGTTTAAGTTTAATGAAAAGCGAAACAAGCTGTTTCCCTGAGTCTTACACAACAATTGTTAACTAAAGATAAAAGCAAAGTCCTCCGAAAATACGCAACTTACCTTTGGTACATTTCTACCTAGTGCTGATTTTACATAGTCAACCAACTTTTCCGCTGATATTTCGGTTGTTCCTTCAGCCACAGAAACTATTTTCCGCATGAGGAGTATGTTAACTATGGCAATAAGAGGGCATGGTCCATTTTCGTTTTGGGTAATAATTGGACAATAGCCCCCGTCCCATTCTACCCATTTCACTTGATGGAAATTATTAGACTTGGGAGCAGTTTTGCCAGTGGTATGGGTAATATCTCTTTTTACTTCTGGCTCTGAGGATGAAACGATTAAATCTTTCACATCTACTTTGACTGCCTCGCAATCATCTTCGGAATTGTCAACTCTAACACGTTTAACAGGTAACTCATCTGAGGCGGACGATAAATCGTTGCTTTCTGGTTCACTTGATATTCTTTTAGAAGATACTTCATTTTGTGGAATATCAGAGCTTGATTGAACAGGTAGCTCACAACAATCTGGACAACTTACGGGACTAGAAGCACTTCCATTTTCTTCTAAAGCAGCTACAGTAGCAATATTGTCCTCAATAACCTTATTTTCTTCTTGATCCATTACGAATGCAATGAGAGGAAAGTTCAGCAAATATTTTTATAAAATATGTGAATGTTTCACACCATCAACAGTGTTTTTCATTTACGTACATAAGGTTCTTTACACAGACTTTTTTATAGGAATTCGCTTAACCAAACACAGACAGAATGTAGGCATATAAACCTCAAATACATTGTCATTAACTTAAGGCTATGTTTATCATCGAGCCCAACGACTCAAATGAAAAAAACTTCAAGCACACTAACAACTTCTTACGGAAAAATGACTCATACATAGCACACAAACGAAATATCACGTGAATATTGTTAATACTGATTACTTGAAGAAATCCAGCAATTCAGAACTTATGAGAATTCATAGAAGGTATGACATTTTGACATAGCAGTTACGCAGAGTCCAAATATACCAGCGAACAACCAAGATTGATTCGATCATGTTGCCCTGTTAAGACAGTTGAACAAAGAGCTCCTTCAGAGGCACCTTCTCAAACACAATCTTCAAATGACATGCGTCATAAACAGGAAAACTTCTTGACACAATTATCGTGATCGCGTACAACACTCCACCATGAAAGACGGTTCGACTGTTTCGACGGTTTCGACTTCTCCGACTTCTCGCTCTGTCTCTGTCTCACACATCAGCAGGCTCGAGCAACTTCATACATTATCTGAAAATAAGGTATAGGATTGTCGACGAAGTTCAAAGGGAGCTGCTATGGTGCTTGTATCGCCTCTCAGCGCTCCTTCGCTGGGTAGAACTACGTGAAAATTTTCGCCCATGGCGGGAATTTGAATGGGTAACGTAGGGATAATTTCGTATTTAAAATTGGAATCTAATTTCAAGCTCATTTATCACATTTGATAAAAGTTTTTTTCGTAATTTCACAATTTTGCTTGATACTCGCTCAGTTGAAGATACCATTACAAACAGAAACTAATTAGGCGAACTACATTGTAAAGGAAAGAAGCAGGTGAACACTTTCAGGAACGGATGTTAGGAAGGAAAGGCTGTAAATATCAGTAAACTCAGTATATTTTCTTAATTTCTTTCTTTTTCTTTATTATTTCTACTAAAATCAAGCATAATTACTTTAGAATAAAATGAAGGACAGCACATGACAATTCATCTCAAGCAGCAATTGCTTGTTTAGCAAAACTACATCATTTCAGAAATAATTTCTAATTTTGAAAATAAATGGTTGATTTGTTAATGGAAGCAGATGTGTCCACAATGAGGAATAAACAATTGTCAGTACTTATTAGATTTTGGACAGATTTCATCACCCATCTGGGTACTATGTATTTATGGTGCACTGATGTAATAATTAGGATGAAATAAACCAATCTATGTCTACCTTCAAATGTCACCTTTTGTATTATATGGTGTTTAACTTCTTTTATCACCTCTGTTGTTCTATCAATGTTGTGTTGGAGTTCTTTATAGATTTATTTTTCTCTTTTATTAGTGTAGAGAAGCACATTACATTTTATTCCCTCCCAAAGAAACAGTAAAGAGTGTGTCCTAATATGAGTATTAAGGGTATAGCATCTTTTAGATTTTGGTTAGGAGTGAACCACTTTGGAATTAGACCCTAAAAATTGTCTGATATTGACTAGAAGCATTTAGATTTTGCTTTAAGTGATGAAATATATGTTGAATAAGGTGATGTTGATCTTGAAATAAGTTTATTTGATAATTTTTTAAATGTTGTTGGTTGAATAGGAATAATCCGTTATTAACGTTTTTGTTAGTTTTGTAGGAAACATTCTCTCATTGTGCAATGTAATTTTTGTGTTATAATACTAGCAAAACTGTTAAAAAATTTCAAGTGTTATCAATGTTTAATCTTTGTTTTTCAGTTTATATCCAAGATATTTTAGATCTCTGTGCTGTGGGCTCAGCACATCCCAGTAATTCTGCAAGTTCGTTGAGTGATAGTAGTAAAGGTGCATACCCATTAACCTGGAAGTCCACCATTATATTAGTTCCTGTAAGATTGGGCACTGAGAAACTTAATTCTATCTATGGGCCTTGCCTTACTGCTGTTTTGACCTTGGATCAATGTATTGGTATTATTGGAGGACGTCCAAAGCATTCCCTATACTTTGTTGGTTTTCAAGGTATGTTTATCAACTTAAAATTTATAATTTACCATTAAAATGTTGATGTTATATGCCAATCGTTATATATATTGCCTTCTGAAGTTCCAAGGTACAAAATCCTGTGTACGAAGTTGGAATTTACTTGCATTATAAAACCATGCTACTGTAATCACTTTAGAAATTGCATCTTGTTTTTTACTGGCAGTAGTATCTTGATTGGTAAATTATTGCATTATCTCTTAGATTGATGAAGTAAATGAAGAAGTAAACAAATTTCAACTTAATTTACAATTTAATACATCAGCTTATTAGGGTTGCACTCTTGAAATTTTCATTGTTTTTATTATTATGATACTTTTACAGATGATAAACTCATTCACTTGGATCCTCATTACTGTCAAGAAGTGGTCGATGTTTGGGAGGCTGGATTTCCACTTCAGAGCTTCCATTGTCGTTCCCCAAGGAAAATGAATCTTTCAAGGATGGACCCTTCTTGTTGCTTAGGGTTCTACTGCAAAACATACGAAGATTTCAACAAATTTGTAAAAAATGTTAAGCCTGTGAGTTTGTAACCCTTAGACATTTAGTTAATTTTTATTTTCCCCTATTTTTTCTCTGCAAAAGCTTTTCAATTTTGACATGCTTGGCACACTTGTGAGACGGTGGCAGCAAGTGTGATTATAGTTGTTATCATTAGTGCGCAAATGTTTTGTTTGATCGACGGTTGTGGATGTTAAAAAGTCAGCATCTATGCAGTACCTTCAGAATGTGAATTTGTCAAGAAGACTTTATCTATGACATTTGGTTACAAATAAATAAACATGAATTCCACCTGATACATTTTCTCTCACAAGGGGAACACCAGACTTCCGTGAAAAGGATTTGCTACAAACTTTCAGGGTAGGTTCCCTGCTCTGAAATAACATATACTTCATTGACTTTTGACACCAACAATCCTTAGTTTATGCAAAATTGGCATTTGAAAATCGGAGTTAGGCAACCACACAATACACATACATTACCATGGATATCACAAAATTTTCCATGTAGGAAAGTATCTTCTCTCATTTTTTTTAAAAATTACTCATATTTTCGCCATTAAATTTCAACTTCTAACCTTTGAGATGTTACTAACCGTTTTTGTTGACATTTACCCAAATGTAAGTTAGATAAGTACTCCGTAATCTATTATGTATAGTCGGCACTCAGTTACACATACAGCACATTGGCGTCCTAAACAACAAGCATCGTTTGACTTGGCCTTTTTATGTCGTATGGTCTCCAACAGAGAATTCCTAGGAAAAGTGAGATTTCCATCCCAGCTATTATAGGTTCGATTGTAGAACTTCCCACTTTTTCCTTAAGAATGCATTTTTTGGATTTTCATAAATATTTTTAGAGTACTACCCCTAGAGAATTTAGAATCTAGATATTATTGGTAGTTGTGGATTTCCAAAATAACGCAGAGTGATTGTATTTCTTACAATATGGTCTTATGCCAGGCTGATTCTCCCATAAGATATGTATTGCGGAGAATTTAAGACATTTTTTTAATATGGTAGAAGTTTTTTACTTGATATGATGATTGCGTTAGGCAAAGCGGTTACCCATTAGCCCCCAATACTTAAACACTCGTAAATAGTGTCACAAAAAATAATAGTATACCTTACTAGCGAGTTATAATATGCAGCATCCATTTTTCTTTTTGTCGTCTTTGAATTTTTACTGATCGTGTACCAGAGAGGGTATCAACAAAGAGCATCAAAAATGTTTTGTTAGCTGGATAATATAAATGTTAACCGAGTATTGGTTCTTCCTCTTCCAAAGGGAGTTATCAGAAGGTATTCAACAAGAACAGTGGGAAGGAGAAGGGGCTTCTTAATGCTGAGAAGGAAAGACACCATTTATCGTTGGGAAAGAGATATTATTCAAGGTGGATCGAAAGTGGAAAAATTTTCAATAATTGAGAAATGGACTCATAATAGATTTTTGGAAGCAAGGGCATCATGTGAAAACGTCACAACAAGGACTCAGCAGCAGTGGGCTATTGTTGCAGCATTTTCAACTCCTTTCAGATGAATTCAAGTTTTCCGCGTCGCAGTCTTGGGTAGATTGTTTTAAAAGAACCCAAATAATAAATCAGCGCCTCGCCACCAATTATGTCGGAAAGAGGGATTGTATATCAATAAATGATGTAATTCTTGCAGCGTAGAACTTTCAAAAATAAACCAGTCTGTTAATTGAAAGGTTTGATTCAGATTACGTGATCAATACAGATCAAACAGGATGCGAATACCGTATCAATGTGCGTCGAACCTTATCATTTCAGGGAGAAAAAAAGAACAGAAGTATTTTTAGGAAGTATCAATAGGATATCTCACTCCTATACCGTGCAGTATGCAAAGATATTATCTGGAAAATTATTGCCGAAGATCTAGCTTTGAATCCAGGAGTGTACTGGCACATTTGTCCTGAGGATTTAAGAGGAAGCTAAAAAGTAAACTGAATTGTTTAAAAATGTTTATGTAACATGCTCCAAGTCTTGCAAGCTGACATTAGACATGTATAAAGAGTTTTTGAGCAAGGTTCTCAATGATTATAACCGAAAAGTATTAATTTTTATTAATAGGAGACTCTTGGGAGGTCAAAAAATTCAGCGATTTTTTAAATGAAGAATGTCTTCCTGCATGCACACTAAAAATAATATCATCAAAATATACAGCAGTATGTCAGTCGTGTGATGTTTATTTTTTCCAGCAAGTAAGAATATTCATTAAAAATACAAAATTCTCCAGTAAATATGAGAAAAAGGGAGTTNAGGAGTGTACTGGCACATTTGTCCTGAGGATTTAAGAGGAAGCTAAAAAGTAAACTGAATTGTTTAAAAATGTTTATGTAACATGCTCCAAGTCTGGCAAGCTGACATCAGACATATATAAAGAGTTTTTGAGCAAGGTTCTCAATGATTATGCCCGAAAAAATTAATTTTTATTAATAGTAGACTCTTGGGGAGGTCAAACGAATTCAGCGATTCAATACAAACTCTTTTTAAATGAAGAATGTCTTCCTGCATGCACACTAAAAATAATATCATCAAAATATACAGCAGTATGTCAGTCGTGTGATGTTTATTTTTTCCAGCAAGTAAGAATATTCATTAAAAATACAAAATTCTCCAGTAAATATGAGAAAAAGGGAGTTGAGTAGAGGGGAAAATGCATTCCGTATCCATGGATTGGTGCATGACCAGCTATCAGCCCCCGTATTCAATGATATGTTGCAGTATGCATGGTTTTCCTCCATGTTATCTAAAGTTAGACCGTCAATTCTTAATTTTAATCAAGTCTGTTTTTCAAATAAAAACTTAAAAAAAAATTAATGCAATGCACCATCCTTCCTGTGCTGCGCCTGGTGTGAGAAATGTTACTGTAATCACTTTAGAAATTGCATCTTGTTTTTTACTGGCAGTAGTATCTTGATTGGTAAATTATTGCATTATCTCTTAGATTGATGAAGTAAATGANCTAAATAATTAAAAATGTGTCTAATACTATCCATTATACTTGGAAAGCTTTTTCACAGGACATTCAAATTAATGCCTGATACAAAATGCTTGCAGATCTTCCCTTCTTCCTCACCTTTTCGTGTTATTTGTTTTCGCAGCTGGTGAAATAAATTATGATTTGGTGGAACTATGCGAAATTGCTTGTCTAGGAATGATGTGATTCATCATGATAGCAATCATCCCAGCTAGCACAGACCTGCTTGTTGACCCAAAATTTATGTAAGCATTACGTAAAATACAGGGAAATTTATTAGTTTTTTACATTAATATTGGGTCAACAAACAGGTCTGTACTAGCTGGGCAGTTGCACGAATTGCCTTTTTATAGTCAAGTACCTCAGTGTAGCCATAAGAATGGGGACCCGAGGTGTTACACAGAAAACAAGCTAGTATATCAGTGTCCGTTTTCGATCTGAACGTTTAATGAACCTTAACGTTTTAACAATATGTAGGCACTCGCATAATTACACGACGAATGCAACATGTATAACATTTATGAAATGAATAATTATATTGTTTCATACATAGTAGTGAATTGTTCTTTAGCTAATCAATTTTAAAATCATCTGCGTCAGGTATTGGGAAAACCTCATTTCCTTCACAAGAATACGTAAATTTCATTCTTTTAAGCCATGACGATGATGTTGCACTAATGGTGGAAGTATTTGTAACTACAGTCATGTCGTTTTTACTCGTGAATCTTTTTTGATTGTCATATTTATCACAAAAGGCTTACCTGTGTTCCAGATTCATTTAATGTTTTCTGGTATTTCACCTATTGTCCGTCTTCATGCCGTGTTCGTGGAAATGTATTAAGCGTTGGTATTGTGTTAAATAGCGCTGTACTTAAATGGAGAAGTATCGCCATGTAGTTTGATGATCTATTTGTGTTTTCATATACATTCACGCTAGCAATAAAACTCGATAAAAGGTGATATAGTAAGGTACATATAATCATTACAATGCCTTTTATTACCTTGGCTTTTAAAGATAAATGATTTTACGTCCGAAGCTTGTATTATGGGTTTTCATGAAGGGGAATTGGATTTTCCTCTTACGTGCTATGAATGGGTCAATTTAAAAATTGTTACGAGTATTCCTTCCGAAAAGGTAGCAGTATTTCATTTAAGGCCGCTGCAAGTTATTACTTTGTCGTCATAGTCTTAGAAAATGAGCTCCAATTTAGGAATGGAGACGATTTTGCCCGGTGTGAATAGCTCCGTTGCAAAGGAGTCGAGATCACACAGGACATTTGCACACAATTCAGACGAAGACTGTGATGTGTCTGAAGCCGACGGAAAAATTAAAACCAGGTTAATGTCGGTGTGGAATAACATGAAATACGGTAAGACCTACATGATTATTTTAGAAACGTTCTTTTTGTCTTTGAAGAAGACTTGTCATTAAGATTTTTAACGAATTTACAGGGTGGATGGTTAAGATAAAGACAAACTTTTCGAAGGATTCACCTGTGTGGCTCCTGGGAAAATGTTACCATCGCAAATTAGAGGGTGACATAGAGGCGGACGATACCGCTGGAATTGAGGAGTTTAAATTGGATTTCATCAGTCGACTGTGGCTGACTTATCGAAGAGAATTTCCTCACCTTAATGGCTCGACTTTTACTTCTGACTGTGGTTGGGGATGTATGCTAAGAAGCGGACAAATGCTTCTGGCGCAAGGGCTTTTATGCCACTTCTTAGGAAGAGGTATTTCATTATCTTATTCTTGCAGATTTTGCTGTTTACTTATTTGCACAGATTTTTCCCATGTTTTGTGCAGCTTCCCTGTTATGCATATGTCGATTATTTATTCTGCCTATTCTGTAGTGTTAAAGTGTTTACCTGTCTTTCACAGGTACCCATAGCACATGTCATAGATGAATTAATCTGAAGTTGCAATTATGCTTAAATATTTCACAAAGGGACTTAAAGGGAAGTGGGCAGTCTTTGATTATACAATGTAAAACTGTACAGTGTGAAATTCACTTGAGACAATGTTCATTTCAAACTGACTCACTGTGAGTCCATTAGTTCCCAATCCATTGCCGAAGGATTCAAGATACTGTGTATACTTGGGTCTAGGTCAATGTAGGTCAACTCTCATATTTTCTCAGAAATTTTGTTTATCTTATTTCACCAGTTTTCCACCTTATGCAAGCTGTGGTGGTTATCAAGCTGTATACAGTGGATATGTATTTGGATTATTTAAGTATATTGATGTAACAATCTAGAAGGAAATTCAGTGGAAGTTTACCAGTACCTCAAATGACGTGCTTCATATGATAAAAACCTCTTTCATCTATAGGTTGAATTTAAGTGTTTTCATCAAATTTTTTTATGGTTAAATTTTATGCAAGTAAACATATGTAAGACTCCTACTTAAATTGTAGGTTAGTGAGAATATCAATTCAAGTGGTGATAGTGGACAGAAAATTGTATACATCAGGCAATTGTTTGTCCAGCTCTTTTTTGATTGAGAACTTCTGTCAAGTTGTTACCTTGAAATGCTGGAATGATTTATAAAACAGGATATTATTACTCGCAACAAACCTTAGTTGTTTACTCTCCATTAGTTTTCAAATCCCATGTGATGTAAAACAAGTGAGTATGAAGGTACTCTAACTATGCTTACTTTATCTAAAGGATTGAATTTAAAGTGTAGCAATTCTAAGTTGAGTGGAATCTTAGTCAAAATCTGAATATTTNTATCATTTTTATATTTTCAATCAAGCATGTTAGATTTCAGTTGAGAATTGGAGGAAATCTATTATTATTTTCCAGGGAAACGTTGCACAGTGCAGCTTTGCATAATGAGATATTTCACGTTTCCCTCCCTTTTGAGTAATTGAGAATTAACGCCAATCCTTATCGACTTATCGCTCTTTTTACTATCCAGAAAGCAGAAAGAAAACCGAGTTGCTATAAATGTTTACAGCTGTTCGTGTGCTCGAAATTGCAATTGATTTCGAAGGACGTGAATATATTAAGTGGGTACGGTAGGATTGGCGTTGACACGACTAAAGGAAGAGAAAATGAGCAAAATTACGAATGTTGCAATTTCTTTCTGGAATTTCAGCGTCATTCATTAAATCCAAATCTTAGTAAATTAGAAATTTCACAATTTAACTCGAATCGATAAAGCAACATATAATGGCCCAATTAATGTACGAAATTGCTTCATTTATGTATTCACAAATTCATTTTATCATCTTCCGGACTGAGAATTATACTAATTCGCCAATGAAAGATTTGGCGAAGTATTTTAAATAACGGTACAGCTATTAGGTATATTGGATCTGAGAATGGATCAATTTGAAATGACAATCGGAATTCCGAAGATAACTTAATTGGTGTCGAAATTCAATGAGTTTTGAGGTAGGTTCCATAATATAATTTAACTTTTCATTATGGAGTTCCTTGTTGACTATGTGATAGAGTTCTTGACTTCATCATTAATAGACTCACCCTGACGTTTCATTTGGATGGGGATGAAATACAACGAAAGAATCGAAGAAAGAAGATAGCTAGCATGTGAGCAGCCTACCTTTGAATTAAAGGGTTGCTGAAAAAGATTGAAAATTTAGTCTGAATTAAACCCTTAATAACAGGTAACATATTCAGAAAAAAATCCTTGTACATATTTCGACTGCTTTAATGTTATTTTATTAATGTAAACACTTTTGCAAGACTTATGTTGTACGGTGGGCCGTACTTATTACTTAAGTAATATCTCCACATCACAGCAAAAATTATTTCGTAAACGTAACGTATTGGAAAATCTTCTAATGGTTATTAAAACTTCATTTTACATATAATTGAACTTATTATTACTCAACTTTGAATGAGATACTAATGCCATAAATCTCTATCACATTTAGCACAAAGTTTAATATATTTAAATATACCTATATATAGATGGAAAATCATTTGAAAATTTTTTGTCAAATTATAGCCTTGATACACAAAATATGGTGTTCTAATAATTATGGAAACCTCATGAATATCCAGTTGTCGACTATGTATGTATGTACGTGTATACGAACTCATCAGGAATTTACATTGTTACATATGTTATAATGTAATATATATTATGTGGTACCGATGCTGAGATTCGGCACTCGGAACACCATCTCTCTGACATTCGTTTTGAAAATTTATGATGCCTCTTTNCTCACCCTTCTGTATTGTTCTAGATTAGGAAAATCCGAGGGATTTCGCACCTCGGGGGAAACCCAAATCTTCGGTTTCTGAATAGCGGATTTACGAAATTAGTAATAATTGATAAAAATCAAGATATCTGCGAAGTGTTTGGTATCAAAATTATCAGCAAAGTGCAAGGAAAGTAAATCGGACTGCTTATACAAAACAAATTTCGTATTAAATCTATTATATATGATACCAACCATAATTTCTAAACAATAACCACTGACCGCACCCCTAGGAAAAAGGTCGACCCAGATTATGAGGGATAACTACTGCCAGGACTTGCCTGCGCCTCCAGTACTCCTGTTACTTTTCTCCCACACACAGATGTAGAAAAATCTGAGGGTTCCACAGCTAAAGGGTTAAACTGCTATGTAGAAAGTCTTCTTGGGTTTAAACTGCTAATTATTAAAAACAAATTTGGTGTTATCCTTAAATGTTAGAGGTAATATTACGCACTGGTGGGTCATGACTTATTATCCCCATGGGTGACATGTCCTACTGGTGAGTTCTTGTTCCACATGTGGTAACTGTTACTTTAACACCTTGTGTTAGGTACAGAATCCTTGGAGTATTATACTTTCTGCTTACACCAACATGGATATTTTTTATGGTAATATGGCAGAATTAATAAATTCAGTTTAATTATTTTCATGCAGATGGGTCAATTGCAAAATTATGCCCCAATTGTGCCCCTAATTGATAATATTTACTGGTTGTATAGTGTTATGATTTATTGAGACTTTTTAACTAATTTATATATTGTGTGAATTGTCTTGTTTCTCAAAGGGTTAGTTGTGAGTTATAAACCTACTAGAACTTGTCAATTATTATATTATGGGAATGATTTAATCGTTTCTATTGAATATTTTTTCAAAGTGAAGTTTTTATGAGTTTATCAATTATTAAGCATGCAGTCATTTATGCATGTGTTCTCTTTTTCATTCCATGTTTAAAATGCAAGATTTAATTTATTACCTATATTTAACCATTCTTTTTTAGATAAATATATTTCTACCTACACTCACTAGAACAGTGTCTGCAAAATTATTTTACCCCATGGCATACTGGGAATGGGGAATTTGTTTTGCTGCACAGATTCATATTTCAGTTGTTCAATTTGGGTGTTACACAAACTTTAAAATGTTTATTCCCAAAATGTTAGTGAGGTTAGTGAAACTATCACTTATGAAGGTTGAAATGTTGTATTTGCCTAAAAATCTTAGAGAACGAATAAACGAGCAGATATCTTACGCAACCCCAAAAATTTATAATCTATTACCAATACTATCCTTTGTATCTGCTAAGACAGTTCACATACAGAATAACTGATGATAGTAAAAAACAGTCGAAATTTTAAAATATCAATGGATTTATGGAGAAGTTTTCCAGATTTGCTCTAACATGTAATGCACAAAATTCACCGACACTCTTAGCTATGCATTGATGCTATCTTCAAAATCTTTTGCGAGAATTTTACTACCTTTTGTAGCACAGAATTTTTATTACACTGCTATAGAGTACATATGTGCAATTTAAACTTTTTAGCAGCTGGAATAGAAAGTTATGAATGTAAAATGAGGTTGGTTGTTCATGACTTTCACTTGTATCCAGAGCTACAAATACTCATTATTCTTGCATTACATGAATACCTGATTGTTATTGTAAGGAATAGTTTGGACTATAATACTGTTTTCTTTAAGTTACCATCTTGAAAATTACTCCTTCAGCATCCTGTTAAAGATTGTTATGGTAATTTTCAGAGTGCTTGAAGGGTAATAATTTCTAATAATATAATTTCTCTCAAATTTTTGTTATGTTCCNCAGTCTTAGAAAATTTTTTCGATTTTTCAGTCGTAGTTTCTCGTGTTTTTAGTTAAACCGTACGATTCCTTATCCAAAAAGAAGAAAGAACCAAAGTTTTCGTGAAATAAGATCCCGGAACGTAAATTTTACGGCAATCAATACGCAGAGAAAAAAGAAGAAAAACTGGTAGAAAGTACAACTGATAGGAAACTATACACTCTTACTAATGAAAGTGTTGGTTGTTATCCTACGCATCTTAACAGGATTATAGAATTTTCAACAGTTTTTGGTGCACTTGCAGAAAGACTTATTGGAGAGCATACACAAAATATCAATAAGAGATCAACTATTTGGCGGCTGGTTCCGAAACACCCTAATTCGGGCAAAAAATTAGCGAAATCGCCGCCTACATGACTGTAGATGTTTTATATGAAGGTTACTCTGCTGTAGTTAAAATAATGGAAGACTTAGACATAGAAATGGGGCAGCAATTCAAGATTAACGCCGACATCTATGACCACGAGAAGTTGACGAGGCAGGAGCGCCGAAGCTTGAGCAGTGCGATGGAGGCTCGATTAATTCGTAGAGAGAAAAAATGGAGCTGAATGACTTTTATAAAGACGCAAAAAGTTTGCTNATTGTTGAGCATTGGAATAAAACCTTTTGTTATTAACTGCTGTGGTAAGTGATAAGTTTCCTGTCAAATATACTTAAAGAGATACTTATCTATTTGCCTTTCCTCATTCTGTAATCGTTTTCAGCTGTGGATACAGTATAATACTAACTTAGCTCAGCCTAAGAGTTATGCAGCTACATTTATGATGAATCAAAACTGCGAATTACATTGCAATTGGTACTTGCATAAAAAAATCCATGGCTCAAGCATACCATGCATGGTGATACCATTACATTTTATTTTATAGATTGGAGGTGGAGACCGGAAATAAATCCAAGCAGTCAACACCGCTATTTTCTTGAAGACTCAGTTCATAGACGTATTATTAAGTGGTTTGGTGACAGTGCTTCTCGAAATAGCCCTCTCTCTATCCATGCTCTTGTTGGACTTGGAGAAAGTTCTGGAAAGCGTCCAGGGGACTGGTATGGACCTGCTTCTGTGGCCCACTTACTTAGGTAAGGATAATTTTGATGACTAGTCTTTAAGTCTCATGTTAGTTTGTCTTTACCCTACTGATATGATCATAAGCAGGCCTGCACAACTTAGTTGAAGGGAAGGGCTGCATGGATGTGACAAAAAGTGGTCAGGGGCTGTAGATGAAGAATGTTGAGAAATTGAAGATCTAGTAATTCACAAAGAAAGTTAACTCATAATTTACAATATACAAATTATTATTTAAAGATCAAAATTAAATTATCCATTAAATTTTTCAGAAACAAGTTTTTTCTTGCTTGAATTAAACGATAGCTTAATATTCTTTGAATAATTCCTAATGCTTATAAACTCCAGGTTTTCTGGCATAATATTGTGGAATGCTATCTAAAATTAATTTTTCCAGGTATAGTTTACATGAGGATGACTGTCTGGTGGAGACCGGTTGTATTTAAATAAATTGTGTGAAATATGAAGTATGTTTTGCAATATTATTTTTTCTAATGCTTCTCAATCCTTCATTATCTCATTTTCAACTTTTGAAACTCAAGTTTTTAGCTAATAAGAATAATTTCCTACAACCTTCGTGGGTGTCAATGGGAACCCTATTGGGCTGCATATGACTTGCTGGGTTTAAATTGTGCGGGCTGTTCTAAAGTATGAAATGTTAATCATGTTTCTGATAACAATATCACATTCATGGCAAGATTCATGTTGCCAAATTCTATCAAATTCAAATATCCGTGGATACAGGAAATAAGTCAAGCATATAAATTCATTCTGAAGTATTCCGACTAGGATAGTTCAGCTCACATTCTTCATTTTTCTAAGTTATTAGGCCCATCTTCAAATCTCAAACACTTTAATCAATGGAAAATCTATTGAAAGTATTTCGTATGTTTTCTTGCTATGCTTGTCTTTGGCTATGTATTTTAATACATTATAGTATATTTGGGAATTAATCTGGAAATTTCTCCCATACCTATGAATTGCCCATTCTTTTAAGCAATTTGTAGCTTGCTCTTGGTTTGCTAGAATTCATTTTGTAGAATGGAATTCTAGAATTGGAATGGTACCAAATTTAGTAGATTGTCTTTAGATTTTATTAAAACTGGTGGAGCCAGACTTATACTTACAGGCTTTTAGTTATCTTTGATTTGCTTGTTATGCTTTCAGTTATCTTCTTTTTTTATCTCTCTATCACTAGGGCGTCAATTGTCTGATTATCAAAAATTTACCTTTCTAGACAAGCAGTTGAGTGTGCTGCTGAGGACAACTACGAGTTTCAAGGAATTCAAATATATGTAGCGCAAGATTGTGCAAGTAAGCTATTTAAAGTTTATTATAATAAAATTTTGGATATGTCTCAACTGGATGTACATTCATGTAAGGATCAATGCTCTCCATAATTGATGCAATAGGCAGTATTATTTCAGTACCTTAATTTTAATAATATTAGCTGTTTTATTCAGAGAAAATGACAAATTAAATCGAAAGACATTAATTTCTTTCTTTTTCTTTATTATTTCTACTAAAATCAAGCATAATTACTTTAGAATAAAATGAAGGACAGCACATGACAATTCATCTCAAGCAGCAATTGCTTGTTTAGCAAAACTACATCATTTCAGAAATAATTTCTAATTTTGAAAATAAATGGTTGATTTGTTAATGGAAGCAGATGTGTCCACAATGAGGAATAAACAATTGTCAGTACTTATTAGATTTTGGACAGATTTCATCACCCATCTGGGTACTATGTATTTATGGTGCACTGATGTAATAATTAGGATGAAATAAACCAATCTATGTCTACCTTCAAATGTCACCTTTTGTATTATATGGTGTTTAACTTCTTTTATCACCTCTGTTGTTCTATCAATGTTGTGTTGGAGTTCTTTATAGATTTATTTTTCTCTTTTATTAGTGTAGAGAAGCACATTACATTTTATTCCCTCCCAAAGAAACAGTAAAGAGTGTGTCCTAATATGAGTATTAAGGGTATAGCATCTTTTAGATTTTGGTTAGGAGTGAACCACTTTGGAATTAGACCCTAAAAATTGTCTGATATTGACTAGAAGCATTTAGATTTTGCTTTAAGTGATGAAATATATGTTGAATAAGGTGATGTTGATCTTGAAATAAGTTTATTTGATAATTTTTTAAATGTTGTTGGTTGAATAGGAATAATCCGTTATTAACGTTTTTGTTAGTTTTGTAGGAAACATTCTCTCATTGTGCAATGTAATTTTTGTGTTATAATACTAGCAAAACTGTTAAAAAATTTCAAGTGTTATCAATGTTTAATCTTTGTTTTTCAGTTTATATCCAAGATATTTTAGATCTCTGTGCTGTGGGCTCAGCACATCCCAGTAATTCTGCAAGTTCGTTGAGTGATAGTAGTAAAGGTGCATACCCATTAACCTGGAAGTCCACCATTATATTAGTTCCTGTAAGATTGGGCACTGAGAAACTTAATTCTATCTATGGGCCTTGCCTTACTGCTGTTTTGACCTTGGATCAATGTATTGGTATTATTGGAGGACGTCCAAAGCATTCCCTATACTTTGTTGGTTTTCAAGGTATGTTTATCAACTTAAAATTTATAATTTACCATTAAAATGTTGATGTTATATGCCAATCGTTATATATATTGCCTTCTGAAGTTCCAAGGTACAAAATCCTGTGTACGAAGTTGGAATTTACTTGCATTATAAAACCATGCTACTGTAATCACTTTAGAAATTGCATCTTGTTTTTTACTGGCAGTAGTATCTTGATTGGTAAATTATTGCATTATCTCTTAGATTGATGAAGTAAATGAAGAAGTAAACAAATTTCAACTTAATTTACAATTTAATACATCAGCTTATTAGGGTTGCACTCTTGAAATTTTCATTGTTTTTATTATTATGATACTTTTACAGATGATAAACTCATTCACTTGGATCCTCATTACTGTCAAGAAGTGGTCGATGTTTGGGAGGCTGGATTTCCACTTCAGAGCTTCCATTGTCGTTCCCCAAGGAAAATGAATCTTTCAAGGATGGACCCTTCTTGTTGCTTAGGGTTCTACTGCAAAACATACGAAGATTTCAACAAATTTGTAAAAAATGTTAAGCCTGTGAGTTTGTAACCCTTAGACATTTAGTTAATTTTTATTTTCCCCTATTTTTTCTCTGCAAAAGCTTTTCAATTTTGACATGCTTGGCACACTTGTGAGACGGTGGCAGCAAGTGTGATTATAGTTGTTATCATTAGTGCGCAAATGTTTTGTTTGATCGACGGTTGTGGATGTTAAAAAGTCAGCATCTATGCAGTACCTTCAGAATGTGAATTTGTCAAGAAGACTTTATCTATGACATTTGGTTACAAATAAATAAACATGAATTCCACCTGATACATTTTCTCTCACAAGGGGAACACCAGACTTCCGTGAAAAGGATTTGCTACAAACTTTCAGGGTAGGTTCCCTGCTCTGAAATAACATATACTTCATTGACTTTTGACACCAACAATCCTTAGTTTATGCAAAATTGGCATTTGAAAATCGGAGTTAGGCAACCACACAATACACATACATTACCATGGATATCACAAAATTTTCCATGTAGGAAAGTATCTTCTCTCATTTTTTTTAAAAATTACTCATATTTTCGCCATTAAATTTCAACTTCTAACCTTTGAGATGTTACTAACCGTTTTTGTTGACATTTACCCAAATGTAAGTTAGATAAGTACTCCGTAATCTATTATGTATAGTCGGCACTCAGTTACACATACAGCACATTGGCGTCCTAAACAACAAGCATCGTTTGACTTGGCCTTTTTATGTCGTATGGTCTCCAACAGAGAATTCCTAGGAAAAGTGAGATTTCCATCCCAGCTATTATAGGTTCGATTGTAGAACTTCCCACTTTTTCCTTAAGAATGCATTTTTTGGATTTTCATAAATATTTTTAGAGTACTACCCCTAGAGAATTTAGAATCTAGATATTATTGGTAGTTGTGGATTTCCAAAATAACGCAGAGTGATTGTATTTCTTACAATATGGTCTTATGCCAGGCTGATTCTCCCATAAGATATGTATTGCGGAGAATTTAAGACATTTTTTTAATATGGTAGAAGTTTTTTACTTGATATGATGATTGCGTTAGGCAAAGCGGTTACCCATTAGCCCCCAATACTTAAACACTCGTAAATAGTGTCACAAAAAATAATAGTATACCTTACTAGCGAGTTATAATATGCAGCATCCATTTTTCTTTTTGTCGTCTTTGAATTTTTACTGATCGTGTACCAGAGAGGGTATCAACAAAGAGCATCAAAAATGTTTTGTTAGCTGGATAATATAAATGTTAACCGAGTATTGGTTCTTCCTCTTCCAAAGGGAGTTATCAGAAGGTATTCAACAAGAACAGTGGGAAGGAGAAGGGGCTTCTTAATGCTGAGAAGGAAAGACACCATTTATCGTTGGGAAAGAGATATTATTCAAGGTGGATCGAAAGTGGAAAAATTTTCAATAATTGAGAAATGGACTCATGATAGATTTTTGGAAGCAAGGGCATCATGTGAAAACGTCACAACAAGGACTCAGCAGCAGTGGGCTATTGTTGCAGCATTTTCAACTCCTTTCAGATGAATTCAAGTTTTCCGCGTCGCAGTCTAGGGTAGATTGTTTTAAAAGAACCCAAATAATAAATCAGCGCCTCGCCACCAATTATGTCGGAAAGAGGGATTGTATATCAATAAATGATGTAATTCTTGCAGCGTAGAACTTTCAAAAATAAACCAGTCTGTTAATTGAAAGGTTTGATTCAGATTACGTGATCAATACAGATCAAACAGGATGCGAATACCGTATCAATGTGCGTCGAACCTTATCATTTCAGGGAGAAAAAAAGAACAGAAGTATTTTTAGGAAGTATCAATAGGATATCTCACTCCTATACCGTGCAGTATGCAAAGATATTATCTGGAAAATTATTGCCGAAGATCTAGCTTTGAATCCAGGAGTGTACTGGCACATTTGTCCTGAGGATTTAAGAGGAAGCTAAAAAGTAAACTGAATTGTTTAAAAATGTTTATGTAACATGCTCCAAGTCTTGCAAGCTGACATTAGACATGTATAAAGAGTTTTTGAGCAAGGTTCTCAATGATTATAACCGAAAAGTATTAATTTTTATTAATAGGAGACTCTTGGGAGGTCAAAAAATTCAGCGATTTTTTAAATGAAGAATGTCTTCCTGCATGCACACTAAAAATAATATCATCAAAATATACAGCAGTATGTCAGTCGTGTGATGTTTATTTTTTCCAGCAAGTAAGAATATTCATTAAAAATACAAAATTCTCCAGTAAATATGAGAAAAAGGGAGTTNCGTTTTTCTAAAAGAAATTTCCAAAAAACTCTTAAATTTTGCCCTTCTAAACCAGGCGCTCCCCACGTGTATTTAATTTAGATTTTACATTTATTCTTTATCAGCTTGTGACTTTGACCACCTAATCACGTTTTTACGCCCATATCTGCGGTCTTAGAATACGAGAATTTCTAAATTTAACGAAGGAGTAAGACAAAGCAAAGGTAAAAACCAAAAGGAATCTGGCAGTAAACGCATCGGGCTGAACACGTTGGGGCAAATGTTACATTACCATTAGTGACGAACAACACAACCTTAGTGACTACTTATTATAACAATGTTTTAGCTAGACTAAATACGCGTTGATAAATAGCAGTTAGGAACTTTGTACCTTATTGCTTGAAAGTGTGTCCATCCAGTGCAGGTTGCTTGATGACTTAATAAGACGCGGATGGTGGTCCCGCTGGGTACTATAAGGATCTTATAATGATCATTCTATGCAGATACACCATACACGTATTTTATCGATGAGGTAATGCTTCTGGAAGTTTAAGTTCTTGTAGAAGCGTTTCATACATTTCATCTCAATAATTACAGGAACACTTGTGAAACTCAAAATTGCACTTCACCATTTATATAGGTTGAGATGTTTCCTTTTTTAATCAATTAAATTCAATCACTTGTCCATGTGGTATTCATAGCGGAGAAAATTCTTTCAGCGACAGCGTTTGTTCCTGGGAAACATGAAACATGAAACTCTAGCATTTTCCGAAATCGCAGACGTGGAATATTTTTAACCTTAAGCGACAGAAGATTTCAACCCTTCGGTAGTCGACAGTAGCCTTCTGACAATCCCAATCTGCAACAAGGATTAAAGGAAAGGAAGGTGTCTTTGTAGATTGAAAACCTACGGAAAATCCCAAAGGAATAACAAGTGTGAAAAATAGCGACACGACTGGGACTCGAACCCAGGTCTCCCACTTTCCGGGCAGGTATTCTAACCACTGAACTACCGTGCCGCGTCTCTCTCACACTGTTAAGGGAATGCTTTGTGAGCAAGACTGGCAGTCTCCACATAGTGGCACAACCTGCCGTCCGAGGTCCTCACAGAGGCA
>KZ308631.1:335886-347703 GCA_000376725.2 Ladona fulva
CAAAGGAATAACAAGTGTGAAAAATAGCGACACGACTGGGACTCGAACCCAGGTCTCCCACTTTCCGGGCAGGTATTCTAACCACTGAACTACCGTGCCGCGTCTCTCTCACACTGTTAAGGGAATGCTTTGTGAGCAAGACTGGCAGTCTCCACATAGTGGCACAACCTGCCGTCCGAGGTCCTCACAGAGGCAGCCGGCTCACAAAGCGGTGTTATGAGGTTATTTCCCCCCAGGAAATCATGAGGACCTCGGACGGCAGGTTGTGCCACTATGTGGAGACTGCCAGTCTTGCTCACAAAGCATTCCCTTAACAGTGTGAGAGAGACGCGGCTGGGACTCGAACCCAGGTCTCCCACTTTCCGGAAAGTGGGAGACCTGGGTTCGAGTCCCAGTCGTGTCGCTATTTTTCACACTTGTTATTCCTTTCCAATCTGCAACCTTTTCTCGTGAAGCAAATCTGATAAAGCAGCTAACTTCGTTAAATAACTCGTTATTATCAATTTCAACATTTGCAATCTTTCGTCCTAAAAGCTGCAGGCTCTCTTGTTCTTTTTACCATGATGGCATGGGATGCATTTTTCCCAACCCAACTGAATGCATTCAAATCTCCGAATTGATCAAGTATTTATTTAAGACATTCAGATGAGTTTTCGTAAAAATTTACAACGGTTCTTGTAATGTCGATTTCCCTAACCTTTACTTCCTCTTCTTATCACGTAATCCACATACATACTTTATTCGGCAAAAAAATTTGTTGTGTTTCACTCAAGGCGTTTATGTATTAAATCATCCAGTGTAGAAGAGACTTCCACTGCTGTTACAGCCTCAATGCGCAGAATTGTCGCGTGAAACACTGCGGAGATATTATGTACATACGAAATGAAGCCACAATCCAGCACAGGGATTCTCAAAAAGTTGCCGATAAAAGTGGGGCATTTTTCTTTCGACAAAAAATAGGATTTCAGGAGAGGAAACAATTTTTGAACTCTTTCTATTGCAGGCATCAGTTACAAACATCTAATATTCCCACATCTTAAAATGCACTGGTAATGGCAAACTCGCAAAATTCTTCGACTGACTCTATACGAACAGTGTTAATACAGAAATAATAATAAATGACGGGTCTCCTCCCTGGAAAAAGCGAGAAATTCGTGCGTCCCGCATGGACATGAAGTCAGAAAGCTGGACTGTCCCGCCTAAATCGGGACGTCTGGTCTTCTTATTGAAAGTAAATGTGTGGGTAGGGATTGTAGAGGTGCCGTTGAATTACTATCTTTTTGGGATCTTCAAACTCCAAACTTACACGATGTAAGTCATCATCGTCTGCAAGTCTGGAAAAATTGCAAAGTAAGTCTTTTCGGGTATCATCTCTGCTTAGTGCTAGCCAATTTCGAGGTACTTGCGTAGATTTTTCCTTTCCCCTCTGTAACATGCATTTGTGATAATTATTTTGGCCGACGCAAGCTAGTATAGCTTAGTAATTGTATCGGGCGTATTAAGTACTGACCGCAATAAATACGCTAAGTATATTCTTGTCGCACTTACTCGCCAAGGACGAAACAGCTTGATTTCCATTGAAATTTTTATGCTTCCTACATTGATATTTATTCCGTTTGAAATCTACTTCAACATTTAATGCCCGCAATTATGTTGATCTCATATTTATTGAATCGTTTAATAATATAACATTATATATAAGTAGTTTTGCTGCCATGACATGTCTATTGGAGCCGATTTCCTTCGCTATCTTTATTACTTAATAGATGCTATGTTAACTAGATATCATTGACGTTAAATGATTATGCAGTCCTCCAGAATTCGTTAACGATCCCCCATTTGTATCAATTTAGAAATCAAATGTCACCCTTTAGATTCAACTCCGTACCGTGAAGAATCATTTATCGTGTTCTCACATTCCCAACACCCTTGGCGAAGCTAATTCACCGTCTATTCCCATACCCTCCCAAACTTCACACTCTTCGTCCCTAACCCTCAATTTTATTTCCACCTCTCATTCTGCCTGCGAACCAGCCCATTTTCCTACACCAACACACGCTCTGCCAGCCCCATACTTCTACCCCTCATCCGTGCATAGGCGGGGTGAAGCACAATAGCATATTGCCGCTTGGTCGCCCGTCCTTCCGCTGCTTAGAGATTCTCTCCGCAGAATCCATCTGTTCATTTGTATCGCGACCTCCGCTCTTGTTCATTGTCGCTATCGTTCACCTGACGGCTCACTCCGACTGTGATTCATGTCAATGGAGGCTTTGGGACTTCGGCGGCGGTAGTTTTTGCCGGAGTTTGGAGCCATGAATTCCATCAGAGAGGTGGGTGAACAGGGGTGCTTGGTGTCTTCTTACTAGATTATGACGCCTCCGACGCATCACGTGAGACATACCTACTTTTAAGCTTAATTGGAGCCATGGCACAGCGGATACAGTGATACCTCAGCTAACGAAGATTACTCAAGCAGGAATTATATTCGCTAGCTGAAAGCTTCCACAGTGAAAATGCCTTCCCATTAACTTGTGAAATCTTAAATTATTAAAACCCTGCCAAATATTATTACTATCGCTTAATAATTAAAAGATATGGGTTGTAACCATTTTTCTTTGGTTAGCAAAATTGGGATAGTTTTAAAATTCGTTACCCGAGTCCAAAAAAAACCAAAAACTCTTCGTTAGCCGAAAAATTCGTTATTGTGGTCACTCGTTAGCCCAGGTATCACTTTTATTCATCTGATTCCATGGAAGTAATTATATTTTTCTCATCTTTTCGAGCTTTAATTAACTCTCGCATTCACGCACATTATTCCGGAAGGTATCCAGTATTAATTTCCGATAGAGGACATTTCACTGCGAGATAAGTACTGTAAAGGTGGTTTCATTTCCCAAGGAAGTATCACTATGCATATTTTTATCTTTGTCTCTTCCTCTGGTCTTTTCTTTCTCTGCATAACTTTTCCAACCGCTCAGGTGCTTTGTTTTATTTTTAAATTTCCAATAGAGTTTGGTAGATTTTGCTCTTAACTGCGAATAGAATTGAACTCTATTTCTCTTTTTACACAGAAATTTAAGCTGGCCTGTGTATATCTTCCTAATTGTTACCATCTATCGTTTCATTAAGAGAGCTTAGGTTTATTTTTATACATTCTATTTCTTACGCGCTTTTAAATATCATTGATTTCCTTAATTGTCAGTATTAACTGATTTGTTCGGCTGCCTCTTGGCCAATTTATTTTTGTCTGGGCTAGATGAAGCTGAACAAATTCGATAAACATTCTATGGCTCAAAACGTGATTTCGGTTGATCTATCTTTCTATAGAAATAGATATAAACCACAACTTGTGCTCAGTTGGACTTTGGAATAGAATGGCAATTTCAGGAATTCATCACAAATATGCGCTAGGATAAGCGAATGCGATAAAAGTCGATGGAACCCGGACTCGAACCCGGATCTCCTACTTACAGTGCAGTTATCCTTTCCTGTAAGAAAATACGATTTCTGGTTATCATTGTTGGTGAATATTTTCCCCGTTAAAAATGATAAAGCATAGTATTTCTCTAGAATTGCTTATAACATTTTTAGTAATTAATTCGATAAGTACGGTATGTATATGTCTTAATAACCGCTCACGCTATGACTTGAAGTCAAACACCGAAGGGATGATGACGAACTATGACTTTTCATTTTTATCCACTATACTACATGGCAGTTTAATTCCCTAATCCTTAATGATACGGCATTTCAAACGCTATTGTCCTATTAAGGTAAAATTCTTCTCTTTATGAACGTAAGATTTACGTTATAGTTTTTGTGTCTATTAAATGTCTACGCAGTCGACCTTCAGATATGATAGTCAATGATGGGTATAATTTGTCGGAGTGAATTTCCTAGGATACATTTATGTTCTGATTCCTGGTCACATCAACTTCCTTGGACTTAATTTTTTATCTTTTCTGTTCCTTTTTCATTTCTATAAATATTCTTATAACGAGTATTGTCAGTGTTTATTATTCTCCTGTGTATAATAGAAAACACATTGAAATAATATACAAACATCATTTTTCAGCAAATTCCTTGCAAAGTAAAAAAACAGATATTAATTTGCACATTCGTGAAATTGCCAGTCGAGGTTAATTGTTGAGCATCTCAAGAGTTATCCCAATTACGACTAAATTGTTGTATTTCGGGAAACATCAAAATATCTAATCCATATCCTTGGAAGGTGAAGGAATTACAATTGCAGTATTTTTCAAAGCACGGCATTAAAAGATCTGTGAGGGTTGGTGACGGGATTTTCCAAATAGAATCACTGTAAATTTGCTTGATAATTTCGTTTTTGTTAGCCAAATTTATTCGTGAACTTGTTCTGGGTGTAAATTTTGTTTTGAATCCAATTTTGCTAGAAGTCGCAGGAGATGTCTAATTCCAGGATTCAACGATAATCTAAGAAAGTTCTTAGGACTTTAGGTCCTTCATCCTTTCGGAAGTAGAGCGTCTTAACGAGGATAGTTCCGTGGATGATCGCGCTATGCTAACCAAACTTGTAGGTTGTAGGTTCATTTTCTCATAAAGGGTTGTAAATTTCTGCGGCGTTGATCCATTGATTCCAGCATGCTTTTTTTCTTGTGTTACACCGACCTATTTTGATAAAAGCAGCTTCGGCATGAAGAACCCTGCTGGAACGTAGAAGTGTATAAAGATTATTTTATCATGAATCGAAATGATTCATCAAATGGTGATACCTCCGAAAGCGTTCTCAGAAGCATATGTTGAACTGTGTAATCTCACGATAAATCTGTTTTCAAAATTCTCCTAATAAAGGAAGTATTAGGAAGAAACTGCTAGCGTCGGAGCTCTATGAAATATCAATTTTTTCATTCTGTTTCTAATGTAGATATCATTTTATCTGGACTTCATAAAGAAGTGCAAAGACACGGTAGCAGTAGGATTAGATATGTAACTCTATATCTGCGTACTACGTATACAATGCGAGCCGCCTTTCGGAGTGTGACAGGTGGTGTATGCATGATAAGTCTATTTCTCTAAGCGGTTACCGTCGCGTATTGCTCGTGGAAAGAATGATTTGTAGAAACGACTGGTCCATCGGCCCAGATAACAAGGACGCATAATCAGTAACGTATTTCAAAAGCATGTTAATTCTGTATTTCTTGAAATTATTCAATATTAGTTCAAATTTCTTTCTTTTAATGATTCTCATTCCATTCTGAAGAATCTTGTTAACGCTGGTTGATTTTACGTGCCAAATCTTAACTAAACGTCTCGCCTTTCGCTCTACCGTTTCCAATTCTCGTGTACAACACTTTTCGACAAGATCCTATATGTCTTGAATACTGCAAGCGTACTCATTATGGGGGTCTAACTAGCGCAGTGACATCGCTCTTAGAATATTTCTTCTCTTCTGCCTCGTGTTCTCTTGACAAAGCTGAGATTCTTAAGTGCCCGTCCACATATGTTGCGGATTTGGGTATCAAATTATAATAATATTTAATCAAAATAAAACGGAGTTGAATTATTTGTGATATCTAAATTTTGCATTTGGGAAGTCAGATGGGGACCTCAGCTCGCTTGCCTTCACCAATGTTCAATATGGTTTCAAATATATCTTTATGAATGTGAAGTATCAAGGTTTAAGGAATTGTATCGTTGTTCCAGAAATCTTTTGGAATATAGCTTCGTGGATGTTTTCACAATGTCAGATACCTTAACTATTTCCCGGACGAAGATTTTAAAGAAAAACTTCAAAATGGAGACATTTTCAATGCCTTGTTTCAAATTATAGGATTTATTTCGACAATTAAAAACAGTAAATTTTCTTAAAATATTTCTTAAAACATTTCTTAAAACATTTTGATAAGGTATCAATGAAATCATTAATAACTTATCAAATTGTCTCTTTTTCTTATCTTAATTAACAAAATTATATTGACGACCCTAGAAATACCTTGGTGCATGAGAGATGTGGTTAAGGTAACGAGCATCACAATACATTGCGGATTTTCTTACAATTGATTTTGATAAAGAGAAGGAAAGCCATAATATTGCAATGCGCTTTTGTATAACTACGGGGAAACAGTGAAAATAATGGGAATTGTTAGATTATATTAGAAGTTCTCGACAACATGTGATTATTGCCTTATGTAGTCATTATGAACTTTAGGAATAACGTCCTGTCAAATAAGGACTATAAAACTCTCCATATTTTTACAAAAATTCATCGACTTTACTTTTTGATACAATTTAATGTATTCTTATGGATTTTTTAACGAAAATATAATACTGTTTTAGAAATTAACCATAAACTTATTCTAGAAAAATATGGAGTTATCGATGAATTAAATGGAAACATATGGAAGGGATCTTGCTTAAATTTCAGTAACATTTTCCTTTAATTTGCGTTCTAGCGAGATTTAAAATGTGTGTAAGCTGATTGTTGGAACCACTAATGTTGTACCTGTGTTAGATAATATTATGATATATGTTGGAATTTTCTTAATTTACCTATATTAAACGACATCATTGCAAAAAGTCTTAAATTTCATGATGCATCAAGCTTTTTGTGTTGCTGGAATTTATAATTTAAAGCTTTCTCGGAACGAAGGAGTTCTGGAAAAATATTTTTGCCTGAGAATATGGTATCAAGTGGCGTAAAATAAAGGTAAATGCATAACATGTATAACATTCCTAAAATTTTTTACCGATGCAGTCCAATCGAGCCATTTCTGAAACTGCTAATAAATCTCCCCGAAATTTAGAATAATAGTAAACGTCTGACAGTAAAGTCAGTGCGGAAATCACATCAGTTTAGTAGTGCTACATACTGTTTTGATGTGCCATAATTAAAGATTTAAAATTACCCAAGTAGTTAAGTTATATGGGTAGAACATCAATTCAAATTGCATTGCATGCATTGTTTACCTTGCAACGGGTCAACGTTCCTACAATTTATTAACCAACATTTTCTTTTTTTTCCTTAGAATATTTCCTTTTTTTCTAAACTTCAAATAAAAACAATCTTGCCACTGATTTTTAATATATACATCACTCTCGGTTGGCTCTATAAAAAGTCGAGCTTTAATTTGACGTGTCACCGAGTAACATATCCAAAAGAGAAACAAAATTAACCATCTGTGAATCCTTCAATTTAAAGGACTACGGGTTGGTGTTAGTAGGAAAATTTAGGCATCAAAAATATACCGAGACTAATACGAGAAACTAGTCTGAGGAAACAGGGAAAAGCCTAAACAGGAAATAGGACACGCATAGTTGCTAAGGCTTAAAAATTTGATAGTATTTCAAAACTTCCCTTGTTCGATTTCTGCGAAAAAAAAATCAATCGAATATTCGCCTTCTTTTACACATGGTCGGATGAAAGAGGAGGTGATACACTTTGATGAAATTTTGCATGCTACGTGTGATTGGTGAAAACATTTGCTAACCTCGTCCTCGCTTTTGTAACTTCCCATTCTTCGATTTAGATTTACAATTCGGCACTCATTCGGTAGTTCTCAGTTAGTTACCCCAGGTAGTAATCATAAAAGGCAGACTGTTGGATGTCAAAGGAAGAAAGTTTCTCCATAGAAATCTAAAATTATGTAGAAATTTCATCCGTTTTCCCCAGTTGATAACATTTGTTACGAAGATTTGTAGTCGTCAGCATGCCGATTTTGACATATGCTGGAAATCGATAGAAGGAAATAAGTTAAAACTTGGATTAAAAGTTTTTTTACGTCGAGAAAAAATACGTTCTCTGAAGAGTTAAAGAGAATCGGGCGTTCTCTCTGCTACATTGAACGATCAAATACCGTAAGAAATTTTAAATCCAGCTTTTCTTTCAGTCACTTTTTACTCAGCTTTGAAACGACACACATATCTGCGTAGCACATCCGTTGGGAAAAGTGCTTCAAGTTTTTATTTTCGTTCCGGTTTGTTCGTTTCGGTTTAAGTTTCGCTTCGACAGAAACCGTCGAACCGGTTCCAACCATTATATTTCGCTTCGATAAAATATTCCCTGTGCAAGGATTATATTATATGTGGTCCTAAAAGGAAATTTATTTGAATGAAATTTTAACACGAAAATATTGAAGTAAAATAATTGATTAATTAATTGAAGAATGAATTCAGTTATTAAAATTTAATTAAAGGAAAATGGGTAAGGGTGACTTAGCGCAAGATGGTGCGCACCCAGGAAAAATCCCAAGGAAGAATGGACTTGAAAAAAGTCTGACGGGACTGGGAATCGAACCCGGGTCTCCCAATTGCCGGTCCGTTGAGCTATCCCGGCAGAACAGGGGTTTCCTTTCCATCACTTTGTGTGGCCGGTGCTTCAATGAAGCCGTGACTGCGAACGATGCCACTATGTGGACGAAATCGCAAAGCCCACAAAGTCTCCCGAATGGCTTGGAGAAATGTTCTGCCGGGATAGCCAACGGACAGAGCACCCGACCGGCAATTGGGAGACCCGGGTTCTATCCCGGCAGAGTATTTCTCCAAGCCATTCGGGATACTTTGTGATTAGTTAATTAGTGAGATTCAGTTCACCCTTGCACATTCTTATTGACTATAACTAATGTTACACTTGATGAGATTACGTACCGATAATCGGAATGAAAAAATAACGGTTTCCGATTTTGGTTCAGGTGCAAGGTTTTAATTTTTCAGTTTGGGTTCGGTTTTCACTGCGAAAAATAACGTTTTCTTTTCAGTTTCCGTTTGGCTCCGGTTCGATGCCCTGGTTGGGAAGCACTGCTTTGGAGAAGCTGATGCGCCCCATTGGGAATTTAAGATATAATAAACCATTCCTATTGACTTATAAATAACTAATTTTCGAGAATATATTTGATGGATATTCGTGACGGGCTTGAGAAATACTTCTCTCACGAAATAAGTCATGGAGTTTATTAAATCTATTATAATTTCATTAAAAAACTCCTGAAGTAGTATGTGCCTTGTTTTATATCCCATTCCTCTACGATCCGCTGAGCGCTCCATCAATGGAGGCTAGGGTAACAGATTCTTTCTTTAGTTTCTGCATACGAAGGCTGGATTTGCGATTTCTAGTATTTAGTGTCAAACTAGCATATGTATGAGACGTGGAAAATATCAGTATCACTAGCCCATATATCATCTCATAAATCCTCTTAAATGAGTGTGATGTTATCTTGTACGCAGAGCCGCGCCGTTCTAAAGGTACAAGGGGTGCATCACACCCTGGTGGCGGTATCTAAAGGGTGACAACAGAAACGTAGCCAACCATTATTATTATAAAAACATTATTTGTTGTTTTCTGCACAATGCACACGACTTACCCTGGAGAGATTACGATGGGAAATTTAATATTTGCAAACATTTAGAGAAAACAACTTCGGAAAACACAAGATGAGAAAGGAATATTTGTGTAGTCGTTTCATCGATGTAAGGGAATCAATTAAAGATTTTCTGGTACCAAGAATAAATCAGGTTTTGGAATATGTGTTTTCTAGATATTTGATCGGGATCTTTCCTAATTTGCAAATAACTTTGCATGTTTTATTGACACTTCCGGAGACTTTTGCTGCTGAGATAATGATTCTCGAAAGAAACGTGAACTATTAACTCATAATGAGCATTCACAATGTCAACATAAGGAATATGCATAATTAATTGTTACTGATGTTTTGTTACCAATGTAAACTGGGAAACGAAGTCATAAAACAATGGTTTTTCAAAGTCTTACAAAATAATTTTTATCTGCAAATCAGGACATGGATGGTTTTGGTATTAAGTTTTAAGGGGCGGCATTTTATGTTCGTACCCTGGCGGCAGAAAGGCAGAGCGCGGCTCTGGTTGTACGACATCGCATCATTTTTCTGTTAGGATAGGTATCTCAAGAATCTCGTTGGACTAGTCACTGTTTTGTTTCTACTGTCTGTCAGTACACTATTCAGATCGGAGGCCGACTTGAATCCCGTAGCAATCAATAGCTTTAAAGTTGAAATGAGGCTTGGATATCTTACAAGATGAGGTGGAGAGGATTTTTCATACTTATTATATCAGCTGAATATTATCGATATTTTGGCAAACATTGGAGCCTATTGGGAGTGATTAAAAATACATATTTCGTAATTTGAGAAAAATTCAATACGTGTATCATCGGAAAATTTTCGGAAATGTCATCGAGGCGATATATTTGTTTTTGCGATGGTTACTTGATATGTGGAATATCTTGAATTTGTATTTTGTTATAGGATAGAGGAAAATGTATGCACCATTTAATTATGAATTAGAGGTTTAAAAACACTCCATAAGCCGTTTTTCGGCAAGCGGAACTCGCGCTCAGAGACAATCGGGAAGCTCCGGATCACCGATTTCTGGGAAGGCCCAATGATCATTTCGGAGACAAAGCCTCCATCCTCAGGGGGTCTCCACAAAGGGCCTTCCCAGAAATCGGTAATCCGTTTGTATCTGAGCGCGAGTTCCGCTTGTCGAAAAACGGCTTACGGAGTGTTTTTAAACCTCTAATTCATAAACAGCCTTGTTCCAACCTTCTTTTTCTTACATTTAATTATGTCTCAATCTTGATCATGGTTGATAATATGAAAGCTACTGAAGTATGAATGGTGTGGCATTTGTTTCAGTTACTCCGAGCTGAATCTTGAGAAATGCATAGGTTTATTGTGCTCTGCTAACGTGGAATAGTTCCTTTCATAGTAATCTGGCTCACTCAAGAAATAAACGAATAACTACCTCACTTCTTTGCCAAATAAGCCTCATTCCCTCTCCGGGCTCTTTTCATAGATCATGGTGGAGGTTTAGGGTTAAAATTGAGCTCCGAGTTGAATGTCTTACATGCAGATATGACTATTCCCTTTTATTCCTTCATGCGCATTATTTCCGGAAATAGTTACATTCAGAAGCGGTAAGGTCATGGCTGTTTTCCGATTCCATGATAAGCTAATCATACTCCGTGAATGTTTCATCTAATATTGAATTCGGTGCATATGTCAGATGAGTAACGGCAAACCTCCGGGGAAATGGTTATCTGACTAACAATTGTAATTACTGTAGTTCAAAAAGTAACATTTTTTATCTGAAATATCCAAGACCTTGTTTTACAACGATTTGATGCTTATTAAAGGAAAATATACTTTCGGATGTTATTCTGCAAGGGTTTCGTTTAGCGGTAGACTAGAAGCAGGAGGATTGGATTTTCGCGAACACCTACAAAGACCACTTAGAAACGTCAACGTGAAATACGATTAGTTATTGTTTCTTGCGATCTCAAAAACTCACCAAGTCTTGTAGTGCGGTTTTAAGACCTATTAATTGAGCGGAAGTATGATTTTTTTACTTACATATCTTCGGTCGGCAAACACCTCTCAGAATCGAGATTTAACAATTAATTATGTTTAATGCTCTAATATAGAGTGTATGATTATCTTCCATTCCATTCCATTCTCGCATTTAAGTAGGGTTTGCATAAACGACGTCTCTTCAGGATTCCTCAAGTGGTTTTAGAAGATATAACAAATATTATGTTGCTGTGATTAAAAGCTCAGTTTGTCAATGAAAATGTTCAGGATATAGTGAAATTAAATTGAAGTTTTTGTCAGATGTGGTCGATGAGATTTTCTCGTTATCTCTTTTGTCATGTAATAATATTTAAGATTCATTCTTATATTTAAGATATTTTATTTCAGATTTATTCATAAAACTTGGCGAGAATAAAAGAACTCACCTTTTAGAATATCCGCATTTTATCTTTTCATAGCGGTTTTTTCCTGTCGTTTTATTAGTAGATGGTCCAATTTC
>KZ308631.1:347802-368344 GCA_000376725.2 Ladona fulva
TGCGTCGTGCGTTTTGATACTGTCTCATGTGCGCTGATTAATCCTGTCTTTTAATTTCTTCAGGTTTATAACTATACTTATTATATTTAAGCAATATCCCTTCTTAATATTAAGAAATTCATTCAACAGATGCGACCTTATGTTGTAAAATTCCATCCTAGAAATAACAAGATGTCATACTAAATGAAGTACCACATCTTGTTATTTCAACATTGGAAAATTCTTTCGTAATGTGTATAACGTAACAATTTTATTTCAACATCATTTCGAGGTAACGTTTCAGAATGTTAATAGATTCAGTTATAAAAATAATATCGTTGATCTCCCTGTATAATTCCACAAATGTTATTTATAATCAACTTTTTCGGTAATAATTATGAATATGTAAACCTCTGAGGAGGTAATAACAGGGTTGTTTGGTTCACGTTGGCTGGGCCAACAGCATCAGTTTCTTCACGATGCAACTTTATTGAAAATATATGGATACAGCCGCGGTGGCGGAGTGGTTATTCCACCACAGGGTCCCGGGTTCCAGTTCCGGGTAATCAGATTTTCCTGGTTAGGGAATGGCCGTTATGCTCGTCTATTGTTACTGTTCATACCTCTCCTGTAATTGTTTAATGAATGTTTGTGAGAGCTCCGGAAAATAAATTAATATCCTCTGAAGTTTCGATAGGAAATGCGATTAAGGAGTAAATGTAAAATGCGAGATAGCGTTTCATTTGTAGAAAAGTTTTTTTTGATTGAAATGGTTAATAAAATGAAAGTAATAATTGCTGTTTTTGATAATATTCCACAATCTATATTAATAAGAAGTCAATTAATATTTCTCTTGGTAAAAATTATCACGGGCTGTATTTTAATTAACGTTTAGTTTTAAAACCCAGCTTAATTCAGCGAATCGCCAGTGAAAGGGAAAGAAATTTCAACCTGATAAGCAAAATGTTGCTATTTTTGCAATAACGCGACAATTACAAGGACATATTCTGGGCGTATATCTCCGTATATTTCAGTATATAGTAATTATATTAGTTACCCATGTCATTGCTGAGCTCCAATTGTTTTATATTCATAGATGAAATGTCTTATTCCCAATCAGTAAAACTCGAACGTATAAAGTGATAAATATCAACAAAAAATAACAGAGTAATTGGTTATGCGATATTAGTACGAGCAGAATTCATTTTTACGCATTTGACACTTTTTCTATCCTGTAACTTAATTCCGAAAGTATCTAACGCAGATTTACTACATTCTAAAGCAGAAATTATTTTCTAGGGAACAAGGGTGCCAAAGCCAACTGCAACCGATCTTAGCTTTGATATAAAATAGCTACTGTAAAATATAAAGGGGTTGATGGTATTTTTGCGTGTACTTTGCGTCAAATTCGAGCTCTAAGTAAAAAAAAACTTCCAAATTACTGAAGGAAATAATGCATCATCGAAAGGGAAGCTACAGACGTTGACGGCCACGTGTTTCACTTTTGGCGACAAAAAATCCTGGGCAATATACGTCGTGATGGTTCTGGCAGTTTCATATGTAAATAAGACTAAAAAAAGGCCGGAACCGGAAATTTCCGCTACAGGGTAACCTTGAATCGACAAGTATGAAGAATTGCCGGCAATGGAGAGCAATAAACAATTCACGTGTGGGCTGTTTGCATATATGCATATTAGCGCTATCTCGAAACTTTTTGAGCATCTGCTTCCTTGACTTTTTATACGTTCCAAATGAGCTGGAAAAATAAAAAAAAACTACATTTGTGATTTAAATCGGGATCACAGTTAATTTGATTTGGAAACAATTAACAGTTAAGCAAGTCAAGATATTAGGCGTGCGTGATCTTAAATCGAACTCCACGATTATTTGAGATTTTCAGATTGTGGTTAATTTTAGTTTGCTTTATTACTTGCATAATCTACCGGTGAAATCTCTTGTGCGCTTATTATAGTTTGCTATAATCTTTTTGATCATTATTACTGTTCTTGACGCATTATTTTAGTTTTGATGGCGCATCTCAAATAAGATCGAAGTAATTTATGTATGAAGAATTAAAGGTTGGCAACCCCTGATTTAAACCAGCCAATTAATATTAAATAGAAATATTAAAACTAACATAGCAATGATAATCATTTGGCGAAAGACAACAATAATTTCATGATAAAATAGTAATTTATACCTTATATCTATTATATATTAGACGAGAGGCATAATATGCATCTATTTAAAAACTTTTCATCAAACCTACACCATCATCGATGCAAAAAAACATGAATTTTATTTAAAAACATAAAATAACGCTGCTTATCTTAATTAGAGGTGAAAATAAAATGAATCGAAACAAAGCCGTATAGACTGAACCGTATTTACTGATACTGGAAATTGAAGACTGAAATAATTTTCGTTACCGCTGTATTAGAATGCGATTTTGGAAATATCCTTTATTTAGTACAGGATCTGTTACTTTCCTATTCCACCAGTATTCAATACCACTCTGTATCATCAAATTGACCCTTTGTCAACCCTTTGACCCATAACCCTATTTAACCCTTTGTATTTGGAAATTATTCAGTAGGTAGCACTGACTAATAGAAGATCACGTCACTCGTTTACTTTTGTTTTTAACTCTACATTTGGAATCATAGGTTAGTTTCACCTGTTTTCTCTGGATGTTATACCTTATTTTCTGAAATAAGGAATGCTACAATATGAGTAAAGTAGCCGATTCAGTATTTACCTTGTAATAATGTTTTCTCTCGGATAGACGAAATGCTTCGCGAGAAATAAATAAACTTTGCGCATTTTATTATTTTACGCTTCCTCATTAATATACTACTGTCGGATTGAATATCGTATAGACCTGGACTTTGACGCGTTGCCCATTGATGATCTGCTATTATATTGGAACATGTTATACATCGTTGGAAAGAGTATTTGTTTGTCTTTAAAATGATATACATAAGGAGTCTATATCGATCTCCTGCTTTATGTGAGTCGACGTAAACCAAATCAAAACACGGTAAATTCGCGCAAATCCATGACTCGGTCATCTTCACACCTTTGTGGAACAATGACCAGGAGACACAGAAAAACCAAACTTACAGCAGAAATGTGGTACATAGTCGTGAAGCAAAATCCGCGTTTCTGAGATTCGACCATGATTTATTGACCTTTGATAAGCGTCTGAATTAAAAATCGATCTCCTCTTACAAATTTGATCCTACGCAGTTGAAATTTTTACTACGCGCTGTTTAAATGATTTAGAAAAAATAAGCGAGGTCGATGTTTCCTAAACGCATTGGGGGGAGAGATATGAGGCGGCCTATAATGATGACATCGTTCCGGCGAGACGACGTTGCCGCCTCCTCGGGATGAGAAAGCGCGCCAAGCATTTGATTGTGCCCTAGCCGCAATAGCGAGAGCAACTCTTTTGGGTTGGGTTCTTTTCTAGTCGATGCATAAACGGCGTTTGAGTGACGTAGAGGTGAAGTCATCCATCCCTTAGATGCAACTATAACTCAATAACTCCAGAATATAATTTCACTCGACCACACAAGGTCTATACCACAAATTCGTTTGAAACTGTTAGCAAATAGATACTTTGACGAGTTCATATAAAATCTTGAGAATTACTTCGAGGGNAATTGCCACAAGAACTGCTCTTACTGTCTTACACATTTATATTTAAAGTAATATCCCTCAAACTTGATTCCGAATCCCCTCATTACCACACATTACATTATGGATATAACAAGCAAGGGAAAGTTGTCATGTTCTTCGTGCAAATCAGTTGATACATAAGCAACTATAGGGTAAACTTCTCACAGGTAAAAGTCGTGCAAGAACACCCAGAAAAATTCATTCAATACTATTCGGGGTCTTCTAGGACACCCTTTTTGGGAACATATAAATCCATGATCACTTGTCCTAATTTCCTTGCCTTAGTAGTAAGCCTTATCTAGCAAAACATTTTGTTATTATTGCAGAAACAGCTATGGTGTCGAAATAGTTCCAGTCTACCCTTTATCGAAACACGAAGCGTAAATTTGTTTAATAAGCAATGGGCGGCAGCGCTTATTATGATGAAAGATTTCAAGTAAGGTCCAACCCTAAAGAGACATGCGTATAGGTTATGTTCATTGCAATCCATCCATTACATTCATTGAAGGTATCTTCTAAATCTCCCAGTAATTCATTTTCGAATTTTCTCATCTATTTCTATTCTTTACGCTATTTTCCATTTCTTTTCTATTTTTATACATTATTTTGCATATCTTTTCTATTTCTATACGCTATTTTTCGAGCTTTTGAATTTTGTCGCCTTCGCAAAGGGTCATTTCTATTGGTTTTAATCATTGCATCATAATCATATTTTGTTTTGAGTATTCCATTTATTTTACTCGTGTCTGCATTGTATTTCCATGCAATTCTAAATGGTTTCTACCTTAACATTCTTTAGCGAGTTCTATTTGTAGATTATTTTACTTCCACCAATTTCTTGGATGCTTCCACTTATCAGATGTCTTTCACAGCCTCCTAATGTTTTTCATATCCATTAACTTCTATTTTTCTAAATACTGATAATAATCTAATTAATATAGACGTTGGATTCTATAGAAATGAGAACTTCTCTGTCCCTACATTATTTATTCCTTTTAACGTAACAATATACGTAACATCTTTATAAACAATACTGCTTGTTTTTAAATGTCTCGTTTTTATGTAACCTACTTTCGCCTTGAGGAGAAAATATGTCTTAATTAATAAGAAATTTGATATAACGGTACATGAATCCCGCGGTATAATTCAAAAGAGTGACAATTCGCGCGTAGTTGCAGAGCTCGAGTAGGGATTCAAGCCGCTTTCAAGGTCGCACTGGTTACAAACATTTTGGAAAGTTAGTTGGTCAGTTTGCGAAATCAGCCACAGGAAGACCTAGATTCTCGAGACAAGGTGTCCCGATTTACCGGAGAGAAGGTCGATTTTATTCGCATTCGATTTCAGCGACGTGGACTGGATTTCACATGGTTGTAGTGCGATCGGTGTTTTTCAAGACTCATGGATAAGCAGCGAATGAATGCGTAAATGGAAAATATAATGATAAGGAGTAACGCTGCATATCCATTGGCAGTATGGCGGGAAACAAACCCTTCTTTTTAATTTCATTGAAAGTCAGATTAATATTAGAAAAATATTCTTAAACGTGGGCCCATCTCGTTTGATCGACAGTCGGTTGTGCGACTCAGCATTTCACCGACTCACGTTTCACAACCCCTTGTTTAGTCTACTGATCCATTGCTTCCATTTACTGAGTTTTACAGCATTAAGATTTGTGAAAATAGTTTATTTCTGTGTATAATGAGGAGATTCAGTTTCCACTACACAGAGACGAAGATGAGAGATTTTACACTCCATAAGCATATAGAAGACTACTTTTTTCTCTTAAGGATTAACGTCGTCTTTTCTACTGAGAATTAATAAATATTTACGCTTGTTAAAACGTTCCGGAAGAGAATTGACTATTTTTATCGCATCGAATATCAATTTTTAAATAATGATTTACGAATTAAATTAAAATGAATCATTTAAACTTATTTNTGCCCTTTTCTTCGATAAGTGTATTTTAAGAGTCCCACGGGCCTAAAAAGAACATTATAATTCAGATATTTAATTTACCTTAAGTAGTAGTATTGTTAAAAGTGCTTCGACAGCTTAGGTCATTTCGCACGTAGGCTCCCACCGGGAATCGAACCCGGGACCGCTTTCACTGAAGTCGAACGCGTTGCCCACTTGGCTATCCGGGAGCCCAAAATATTTGAATTTAAAGTTCAATCAGATTTCACGGAAGACTATTGAGCTCTATTTCGAGAATTAATATTTAAATTTGGTTTAAACCAAAAACAAATGACATAGAGGGCGTTTTTGTCAAGCTAAGCTTCAAAATTGGGTGTCAGCCAATACTGTATACTATATTCGATCAAGGAAGCGTCGATCGAATGAAGGGATTCCACATACTGTATGGCAGTATCTTTAAAGGTCTTTGTCGACGTCGTATTTATGTTTGAACTCAAAAGATCCGGAATTATTAACTGCGAAGGAATATCCAATTTAACGTTGCACTGCGAAACACCATCGGAGAAAGGAATTTCCTGAAAACTTCAGCGTTTATGAGATATAAGGTTGCATGCATCTTTCGGAAATAAAGCAGCTTATTTATAAAGCTCATAGTGAAGCTGCAGAACATCGCTTGCGTGGCTTTTTGTTTTGGAATGTACAGATATCTGGTGAAGTATCGCAAAATAGCCAAAAATATTTTCAGGAGGATTTTCAGAATATTTCATAATATTTCGATGCGTAACTCAAAGAAACTTCCGGAGGAACATCATAAATCTATGGGAAGTTCTGATAATTAGTTTACGATGTAGCAGGGCATGGAATCACAGAACTGTACAATTTACTCGAGATATTTTTAATGATAATTGTTGATCAGGACTGAATTATTTCCAATCACTATAGTTAACATCCATTTGACATCCGACTTACTATTTGTGATATAGATATATCTCTTACCGTGAGCTGGATTAAGATCATATCGCAGAATCAAGAAGAAACAACTTTTTTCATAGCATTCGCACAATTTCGTTGGAACTGTGGAGAGAATAGTCTATTCTGGAACATTCAAATTCCAATGTATTCAAGTCTCTTTCACAATTTCCACAACATTTACTTCGGGAACGAGATTGAATTCTAATAACGGTAATTAATACTCTATTTGGACGAAATAAATAATTCCCAATGAAGTGATTCAGTAGCACAAGGGTATGTGTATTTATCCACAGTTAATTCGTAATGAGTACAGTATGTATGGATACAGTGTGTATGATTGCGTTGTAGTGCGGTGTTAATTAATCTTTTTTATGCTATCATGTGGTTTACAATATCACAATATCTTGCACCTCTCTATTACATTTATTTTAAAATAGTAACGTCATATCGATGAAATTCATACGGAATGTGGATTTTACGACTAAAATTAGCCATTCTTATTCTTAACATATATAAATATATATTATGGATTATGCTTCTCCAGATTTGATTTCTATAAAATTTACTGATAAATCGAAAACATTTTTTTGGTAGTTTTCCTGTAGTATGTATGGGGATGATTATTTTTTACTGAAAAGAGGTGCTCCTTCATCAGAATCCATGAGCGAAATACTTTATCGTTACTTTATATGAAATAGCTGCATGAATGTTTAGCGTACTCGAAAATAGGAAAAACCAGAATGTGTAAAATTGATTTCTCTACGCAAATGAAAACTAACGGTATCTATTTACTGATTGTTATTCACTGACACTTGATAAAGAAAAAAAGACTCTTCTACGAATAATTTATTATATAATTTCCTATGCTCACGGATAGCCAAGAGAGTACCTTGTTCGCTTTTGGTGAACGCAGTCTCTGATTTGATTCCCAGTGGCAGCCTGTATGTGCAAAAATACCTCATCTATCGAATAATGCTAACATTATATCATTTCCTACCAGACTAAATTTCCAACATATAAAGTCTTTCCTTTGACTGTTGAACAGCTGTGCCGATTATTAACACTAATAACTTCATATCCATCCCTTACTTTAAACGAATATCTTAGTATGTTTAAAACCGTTACCACCAAATTAATCTTCTAAAGGTTATGAAAGAAAGCGGAAGAAAAGGTTTCGCCCAGCGTAGGGCTCGAACCCACGACCCTGAGATTAAGAGTCTCATGCTCTACCGACTGAGCTAGCCGGGCACGGGTAACAGCGTAATGGTTAAATGAAATTGAAAAACAGATACTCGTGCCAAGTGCTTCACCGATAACTTTTTACAGATGCAAAATATAACGCGTTTCATGGAATAATCGGCTACTTTTTGATTCCACTCTCCTAAATCTGTTTATGACTACGGATAAGATTCCGAGCATCGATTTGAGATATTGCTTTTCGGCTTTAATCGTGCACCCGGAATGTTAGAACCAGCTTCAGGGTCATGGATTCGAGCCCCACGCTGGGCGTATTTTTTTTCTTTCTGTAAGTATTGTATCTTCTTCTCTATTTTCTCCCTTGTATCCTTTACGGACGTCGGTACTTCAACTAACCACTGGCACTCTTCACTATTTCTTGCCATTCTTTTAAGTTCGTTCGTTCTTCACTACTTTCTGCAAATCTTTTTATATTATTGATCCACATTCTTCCCTGCCTTACCCTTTTTCTCCTTCCTTCCGAGTTTTGCTTCTATGACTTTCTTTGGAAGTAGCTCGTTTTCCATTCTTACTAAATGTCCCCATCATCTCAGCTACCTTCTCTCATTTTCTTCCTAATGTGGAGAATATTATTTCTTTGGAAGAATTGGACACTATTTTTTTCTATTATTGGTAAAATTCTATGATTTGGTTGATATATGCATGAAATTCTAAAGTTAAGCCGGAGAGCGTAGGTATAAACCGATGCTGGAAAATTTTTACCCGTTTAATAATAAAAATCACTATATTATTTGGTGAAATTCGATTCAGGGTCATAATTTCATAAATAGTGGAGTTATATTCATTATTTTAATTTCATAATTGTCAAAAGTGGATCAGTTTTGCTAATTTGCATAAGGCCATTATTTTTAGCTTTTATTAATAGAGTGTTTTAAGTTGATTTTCTACACAAATTTTGATTTCTCACTCATACAATAGAGTACACATGGAGGCCTGCTGTGTTACTTGGTAAAACTCTTTCAAAAACACAAATAAAAACTCTCTTTGTTGTATCAACAATATTGTTTTCTACCGATTTTATGATTATGCAATGCTTTGCTGGTCCTTTTCCTGACAGATGGAGCTACCAAAAATGTTTTTCATTGATTTGAAAGTTTTATTTTTCTTTCACAGCGCAATGTATTGTCGTTTCTATGTATGAATACATTTACGTCTACAAATTTCTTTTTTCACGTCGAAGAAGGCAAGAATAGGAGTTATTTATTCTCCCTGTGAAATAAATATAAAGAGTTCGAATTTCTGCTGAGCATAAACGACTCATTAAGGAAAGTTTTGACATTTCAGAATTCATAACTAAAGAGAGAAATTCCAGCTTATTTGAGCGTATTTGAACAGATAATAACTAATTTTCGTGAAATTTAAAATAGATCGTGATGATCAGATCGATTATTTTGTGGTATTTTCCAACATCATGGATACTCGTAGGTAATGCGATTATATTGTCGTCTCTTTTGTTCACATATACAAATGTTCTTGAAAATGGATTCAGAATAAACTTTGCACGTTGCGTCGTTCACCTGGAACTACTCAGGGAATGAACGGAAGTGAAAAAGTCACACATGGCTGTATGTCACATAAGTAAATGCAAGTCACGTATGACTTTTTCAATTACGTGATTCCAGTCACGTATAACATTTAACCTATGTTAATTCCTTGGAATTATGTACTTGCAAAGGTTCAGAAACAACTGCTGCTACTTTAAAACTTTGAAATCTGTCGTTTAGAATTTACTTAAGGTTTGTAGAGCTTCCGTGTAATAACTTCGCCACATCAGGTCGTATGTAATTTTTGCTGTCCAATGTTCTTTAATGACATCCCAAAACCAGGGTGATGGATTAGTCAGGATGAAAAGTATCTCCATTCTTAAAGCTCCATCATCTAAGACACATCCTTGATTACACCAGGGGTTCCCAAGCTTACACCCTTAGGAGCGGAATAAGAATTTGGTAAGATTTCGAAGATCGAATCTCAACACACTCAAATTTGCTTTTCATAGCAAATAGTTGCTACTCAAAAATCCTAATAATATTAAAATATAAAACTCAATCCCATTTATTGTGAGCATATTTCAGAGTACACTTTTCGCTCACTTAATGAATAGCATTTTAGAAGTCGAAGTTGACTGTAAGAGAGTTTATCGGAGGTTCTCTCAAGTTTACATTCCAATTGGCTGCACTAATATTTTCAAAGATTTCTGGGGGTGCAAGTAACCTATTTCGAATTAATCGATCTACAATTAAAAAAGAAAAAATCGGTTCTTTTTCTATTATATTGGGTTAATATTTAATATTTTTTGATTTTTATTATATTTAAAACGTTTTCGAGAACAAATGCGAATAGATTAACGAGTATTAATGACAAAAGAAAGATTTGATTCCACTTAATCAAGAGAGGCTCAAAATTGATAAAGTCGCATCAAGCTCCAAAGCTGAGATGGATAACATTGATAGGTATAAAACGTATAGGAAAGACTTAATGAAATATATATGATGCTGCAAGAAATATAAATGTCCACGGAAATCTTTTTACGCAGATAGAAATATATTATTGGAAATTAAAATTTTTTTTCTTCCGTCGAGTAAATTTATTAGGGATTTCCATATGGTCAAGCTTTCTGCTAATGAGCGGTCTTGATTCCTCGCACGCCTGGGCCCTACAAATTTGGACGAATCACGGGTGCGATCCGTTGCCGCAAATTGAAGTCCTATGCTTTATATCATTTAAAAAATGAAAATTTCTGCCTTTTTCATCTTATTTTGTTCACGAACGTGAAGGAAACTATCGGTTTGCCATTAAATATTCGGCGGAAACACACGGAAAATCAAGTGCTCTGTCAAGAGGCAGCTCCCCTCTCCCCTGGCAGCACATTCATCCATACCACTTTCCCACGAGCGATCACTGCCCATTTCCAATCCTCTCTAGGCCACTGAACCCTTTGACCTCACGCTCGACCAACGCGTTTGTCAACCGCGGAGCGACGCGAGGCGCCGAGGGTTGGGCCCGGTTTGGTTGGGTTGGCGGATCGGGGTACTAATGGGGGAGGTAACACATTGCAAAGGGTTAAGGGGAGTGGGCTGAAGACAGGAGGAGGGTGGGTTGCGAATTAAGGGGTGTGGGAAAGAGTGATCCGCCATTTTGGGGAAGGGGTTAAACCAGCGATGAGGTGTGGAAGAGGTGGAGTCAGAGGGGTAGGCGTGGTTGCAAGGACGGGTATACCTCTTTATTGCGTCGAATGGGACTGCGAGTGCCGGAAGTGGCGTGGAGCACGGGTTGTCTCCCGGAAGTGGGTGTGAATGGGCCGTCAGGGCCGATGCTCCGGCAGCCACGCTCCGCTGATCCTGTGTATGGACATGCAGGTGCCGCACGGAGAGTGCCCCTGAGCTCATGCTCGGTAGCCTCGCATCAGGGGGCCGCAAAATTAATCGGAATGCCGGAAAAAAAGAGTTCCAGAATTTAGGTGATATGCTGACAAAAATCAAGGGTGGTCTTTCGCGGTTCAGCTTGGGAAAATGGATCAATGGCAAACACCTCGTGTTACCGCCTATGACAGTTGTTGGTTCTTTATCATGGTCAAGCTTTCGGAGATGGCTGAGTTTTCATCAGAGACACTTTTAATACGAATTAGGAATAATGGTTACTTAGGGAATTTCAACTTTTTGAAACCGAAAAACTTCTAGAGGAATCATTGATTGTTAATGACTAACCTTTTGTTAATATATCTGTAAAGACAACTAAAACCAATGAAAAAACAAATGAATTGGTTTATAGATAGCCAAGCATCACAGAAACTAGCATCAGCCAATTTTGCAGTAGGATTTTGCTATTGGAAGTTTACAGGCTTATTTTATTTGTTGGCAGTTTTTCTTTGCCCTAAACCCTGTGCTTTTCAGTGAAAAGGATCGTTCAGGTAGTAGGAACAGAACACAATAGGTGGAAAAGTAAAAAAGGTTTTATTGAGTTAACTATTACTTTTAAACCAGTTGAAATGACAAGTCTGAGGATTCTGTCGCAAACCTGAAATCAATTTTAGAATGATTGTTCCTGTGACTGATCTAGAGGTTATCGCAAGAAACGCTTTTTGTAATATTCCATTTACTGCGAGGTTAAGATTCTAGAAACAATAAACAATAATCGAGGCGGGGAAAATACTTTCATCGGTTGGTCTAAAGAACCATTGGTACCCATCTAAAACCATCAGGTCTCATTTCAGTGGCGTATTGCATACACTCAAATAGTTCGACATCACACTTGTGTGCTTGAAGAGGTATTTAATTGCTGAGTGAACTGAAATAGAACATTTAAATGTTAATTTCACTTGACGCCATTAGCGAAAGTAAGAAAAAATAATTTGGAGTTGCTTAGTATGAGTAAAATATTGAAGAAAAGGCCGCAGTGAACGGAGCATAAGGCGTACTCACTCCTATTATTTGCACAATCTCCTCATAAGATAGTTTCGTGTTTTTTAGACAAGGGGTTCCGTTAATGTTTCAATCATGCATCTGTGTATGCACAATATAATGAGGTACAGGAGATAGCCATTGAGCTATAGAAATTCATTTTCATTTTGAAGGGATACATAAGGGTGGTTCTTTTAGAACGATGAGTCTTTATTGAGTAAAATAAAGGAATTACGGATTGGAATAAACTCCGTAAAACTGCATTAAAACTTGACTCGTTCACTTGTTAGTTTCTGCTGCTATAAGGAGTGATGCTTCGTGATCACAGCATCTCACAACTGTTAAAGAGCGTCCTTAATCAATCCTCCGCCGTTGCAACGAATTTTTCTCATCTCAGAAGTTTGATTAAGTCTCGCAGGCCCAATTTTTTAGTTTTATTTTGTCTGACCATCTTTATAGAAAATTCGTTTAAGAAATGTTAAATTTAAGCAAAAAGAAATATATTCAGTGTAAGGGTGTTTCTTCTGAAATACTAGTTATCGCTGAAGAGAATTATGATTACCTGAACCTCACAGAAATTGATTAGTGTACTCACAATTATCCGTAAAATATACATGTGGAAAAATTCATTTCATTCACTTCTGCATTTAAATAAAATTAAAAATTATAATTATACTTATTATTTAATTACAGTTATACTGCAGAAATAATGACGCAGGCCATTATTGTGTCATTATTTTGGGCAATTGATGCCCAAGAAACAAATATTCTCAAGAACGACTTGGAAACGAAGATATAAATAAAACCTTTCTGTCCCTTTGCAGGGATACATTATGAATCTACTCAGGTCCGCATACATTACACTCCTTCACTCCGACGGTTATATATATTATTAATACACAATAAATCACAAAGATAACTACACTAGCGGAAGGGTAAGAACCCTTTATTCGAATGTAATCAACATAACGAATGTAATCGAAATCTCTTATATCGAAGAATTTTTAACATCGATCAAACTTTTGTACCCCTTAAAGCGCAGAGAGTGGCCCTAAATTCTGGACTCAATCCGTATTAGTTCATTCTAAAAGACTTCTTGGACATCATATCTTTGAATATAACTCTCCAGAAACTTCGGAGGGCACGAATTTGTATTGCCCTATATTTGAGCCAATCGAGAATTCTCCCATAATTCGTTCCATTGTGTGTTCTGGTAACCACACATCAGCCCTTAAGGTATGTGTTTGCGTATCCCTTGAGCAACTCAAGCAAATCTCCTAAGGAGCTCAAACATTTCTTCCCTCTCGGAGAGAAGTTGTTGGAGAAAGGGATTGTCCTCCCAGGATATCGGAGTTCGCCTCTTCAGTTTGCCGGATTCCGGGTCCAAATTTTGCGCTAAGATTTCTCGTGTATATTTTGTCCATTGGTTATTTAGACATTTGGACCTTCCCTACCTATAAAATAGAGACAGGATTTATTCCTTCCATATTATAAACGTATACACTGGAAATCAGTTAAAACGGAACGTAGGGGACCAAACTATACATTTCCTGTTAACTGAATTTCGTGTTGGTGGAATTCCTTGCTGACGTATTCCACTGCCTTGAGTTCCATAGAAGGAGGCATTTATCGTCTCTTATTGAAAAGTATCCCAAGTTTATATTTATTCCATAAATGAACTTTTAACCAGTGAACTCCATAAAACATTGAATCATCGAGCATCGTAGCATTTCTCATTATCATTCATCATTGCTTCTTTGTTAAACCTATGTTCACCCAATGTTTTTAATCAGTACTAAAATTGTTAAAAGTGTTTCGACAGCTCAGGTCATTTCGTACATACGGGTCCCCACCGGGAATCATACCCGGGACCGTTTCCACCAAAGGCGAACACACTGCCCACTTGGATAATCGGGAGCCCATTTTAATTCAGTCATGTACATTTATTGCACTATCCTCTTGAAGATGCTTTCCTTCCTGAAGAATAAATCGAACCTTTCAAGTTTTTCTTGTAAAACCTATTATATTGTTGCTCAGTTTTGTGTCAATAGTCGATAAAAAACTTATACGCAATATCATTTTTTACTACCCGGGTTTCGATGCGCAGTGTCATCGTATTTTCTATGGACTTCCAAATAAGCTTTTCATGGACCTCGCTTTGAAAATCATTGGCCTAGAAAAATGAGGACATTGCGTCGCAGCAAAGTGGCAATCTAGAACACAAGAAGTTTTCTTTAACTGAACATTCTCCAAGAGCAAGGATCATTTTCGTTCTTAATTGTTTGATTTCACTACGATTACTCCCAGAAGAAGGATTGGAATGTCGCTTCCTACCCTCTAACTTTACCTTATCGTAGATAATAATAATCTTGCTTGTACAGAAATTGTTTCTTATACGAATTTCGTATGCGATAGATAGGTATTCAAGGTATTTAAATCCACCGATAATTCCACAGAATTTGAACTAAGTGTGAAAAATAGCGACATGACTGGGACTCGAACCCAGGTCTCCCACTTTGCCGCGTCATGACGTCATTTGACGCGGCATGGTAGTTCAGTGGTTAGAATACCTGCCCGGAAGGTGGGAGATTGGGTTCGAATCCCAGTCATGTCGCTATTTTTCACACTTGTTATTCCTTTGGAATCAGCCGCACGACTTCATCGTGCTAAGAAGTTCACATTTCCTTAATCCCCTTGAACTACGAGTTAAATAGGACCAACTTGTCTTCCTGAAACTTAAATTTGAAACGAATAGTTTGGTTTTCGATGGGTTATACTATAGCCACGATAGACTATAGCAACGTCGTGGAATCGTGAAGTCATAAAATCGTTGCTGTTGGTATTAAATTAATTTTTACTGACTTACGTACAAAATACTGTAATAGTGGTAGTAGTAGTAGTATTGTTACTAAAAAAAGTGATTCGACAGCTTAGGTCATTTCTCACGTGGACCCCCACCGGGAATCGAAACCGTGACCGCTTTCACCGAAGTCGAACGTGTTGCTCACTTGGCTATCCGGGAGCCCCCTGTTATAATAATAATGTACAAAATATGCTGATGAATCTGCTATATTTATGAGCAAGTAATGCTCTCAATTCGATCAAGTTATTGCAACCAATTCAGTATTATTTAAAGCCTCGTGAATTCTCACGTGTATATGGCGTATTTCTGAATTGTTAGGAACATCAGTCCACGTATTTTAAGCCTCATATATAAACTTTTTGTCTATGTGTTCTGTTCTTGCATCTTATTCAGAAATTTGCGGTTCTCCCTACTTTAAATTATAATCGAATCTTCCGTTCATTTTCTGATTTAAAATATCATCTTTTTTAAAGATTACATTTCACTTACGTGATATGAGGTGTTGCGTTTAAAAGAGGCTGTTTATTTTCACTCAAATTTAAATAATCATAATATTATTCTTAGTTAGAATTCTTAACGTTAGAATAGGATAATGTTTGTCTCCAGTTCGTTTTTCCTTGAAAATCACATATGATGAGTTCACTCACTGGGGGAAGAGGTCATTGTCATCATCCGCGATATCTGGGATCTAGAGAAATATCGTTCCTATCCACTGTGCCCTTCTCTGTTAACTTTTCGCTCTATACGTCTTTTCTCGCTTCTCATTTCGATCTCAGGTATGGTAGTTACGTACAGAAGAGGAATGTAAAGAGCTGAAATGCCGGAATAACGTTGCGGGTTGCAGATGTTAAGAAATGCACCCGGAATTAAACCTCAGTGAGGCAAGACTCTTAGATATACAGGCTACATTAAATACCATTCTTGCTAAATTGGCATTATTTGTCATGAAAAAGTGCTTACACGTGGGTAATGCAGAATTAATGTAATTTCACTGTTTTGGGAAGGTTATTTTTCGAAGCCGGCGTTTCTCTTCGCTAGCGGAGGCAAGTTCGAAGTTATGGGGCTAAAGCTTGCCACTACCTGGAATAAAATTCTGAATACAGATATATCTCGGTAACGAGCAGCTCTGCAAACGGATTTTTAGGCTAACTAAGAATTTTCTCCCTGTTTTTCACCCTCGCGAATATGAATGCGAATGCGTAAGTGGATACGCACTCGTGTACACGAGCCGAAAAATTAAGCATAGGGGATACTGCTCACTCTTGTTTATGTATAATATAGTGGGCTTACTAAACGGTATTGGTAGCTTTCGGTAGTATTATGTGATAATTTTAGGAATTGATAACACATTGGGAATTACTCTTCGGTTAACGAATTTTTCAGCTTCCGAATTTTATTCTTAACGAATCATCTTCGTTATCCGAGGTGTCGTTGTATATGATGGATTATTTTCTATGTTATCGACGAATTTAATGTAAAAGTACTTCATAATTTTAGAATTCAGTAATTAGGAGGAATATTCCTAATTTTTACGAACTGGTTCAACGGAGGAATAACAGTCATTACTTTTCATGGTGCAGGTTGTAAAAATAGTTATTTTTTACACTATTCATCTCCTTAAAAATAGTTTATGTAGTATTCATCTCTTTAAAAATAGTTTACGTAATATATATCTCTGACAGTTAAATTCCGAAATTCCAGTACAGGAGGGTTAGAAGGATATTTCAAACAGAAACAAAAACTTGCGTAGTTGGAATCAATCCTTAAGTTGATCATTTATAAGATGACATTTTTACAAAACTGTAAAATTTTAAATGCCGAGAGGACGGAGGGCAAGAAATTAAAACGGGGACATGTCCTCATTTTGTGTCCAATCGCCTCTGACATAGGGGCGACCCTACATTATTAACACGCAGGATTACTATCGATTAGGTTTACATAGTCTAATGGTAAAACAGCAGTACTTATAAAATTTTGGTAAAACCAGGACGTTGCTGGAAAATGGGCCAATTGTATGTGTTTATAAGACTGCATGCAGCATTTATGATTAATAGAATTGAAATCTTCGAATACAACATTGTATTCTATATCTGGTTGTCGTAAAACTTAGTCTATTTCAAGAGCTTTTAAAACAGTCTAACGAGGCCCGGTAATATAATGCAGACTTAAAGTGGACTTTGTTGGCTAATGTTCACTTTAGGGCCCAGTGTTATAATGATTTGATAGAGTTCAAGTGAAGATTATAGTTGAGATCAGCGCTAAAACTTTACGAATAAATTGCGTTTGTATGATTTCTTTCATTGAGATCTTCGATTATTACACTTTATTCTAACTCCGAGTTTTGCCGTCAAACCGGAAAAGGGAAAAAATGACCGGGACCATGCGTTAAGACCGGTACTGTTCCGGTGAAAATGGTGCGCATGATAAGTACGGGTGGCCTAACTACGGGCGCAAATGATTCCTTCGGCAGACTTAATATTCATTTTCATGCGCTTTGCCATGATAATCGTTTTCAACGCAAAGACTTTCAATTGGCCTGAAAGTCCATCGTGAAGTTTAAGAAGTCGTCGAATGTCAACAAGTTAGAGCACCTTAAGAGAAAATGTACTTGAAAAATTACCATCGTTGCTCTCATGTAATATGTCATATTATGACGCATACGTCATATAATTGCTTAATAATTATGTGATTAATTTTCAGAATATTCACTCAAACAGACGCCTCAAAATCACTTAGTATTTGGCTCATTTGAATTTTATCAGCGGTCTAACCTCCGAGTTCGAAAAAATACGCAGATTTCAGATTTTTACTGTGATGACATGTTCCTCTTCCTAAAAAAGTCATGGAATTGTGAATGGGGAAAAAGTGAAGGGCTGATAAATTTGGCTGAGTAATTGTCCTACTACTTGGAAATTCCTTCTCCTATTTTCCTTTCAAGGTTCCATGACTTGACAGATTTTTCCAACTGTGAGTTCAAAATCTTACCAAATATTCGAGTAGACAATATTTTGCGGACCGAATTTCAAAGCTTCTTGAGTACCAAGGTCGAATACGAACGCTTAGTGCATTGTTCTTAGAATTTTCAGATTTCTCCGAAACACCTTTCTTGAGACAGGTCGATATCATGCTTAAATCAAGTTTGTATTTGAGCTTTACAGGTAATTTATTGCATAACTCTTTTAGAATTAAACTCTCAACCATTTAATTTCATAGTGCAATTTTAAACCTGTTAACCACTTTGTATGTTAGTGTAAAAAATCTTCATAACTTTCCCGTACTATTCTGCTGCAATTACAATGATTCTTTTTGTTTCGAGTAGAAAAGTTTGAATTCCATACCAGAATGAGTGATAATATTTTTCATTTTTAATCCTTGCACATCTCTATAAGATATATCGACCATCACATTTGATGTAAAACTTCTCTTATCGCCTCAGTTTTTCCACTACATTCTTCTTGCCGTAATTTATTTCCTCCAAAATTTTTATTTGATGCCATACACTTTCTTCTACAATTTCAGTTCTCTTAAGGCACATGCTCTTAAGGCACTCCTCTATTCTTACGACAAATGCTTTAGTTCTTAAAAAATCTTTCATTATTTTCAGTTATGGAAGGATGCATCAGCCACTATATTTACTTATGTTGCTGTGCTCTTAGCTGCAAATGTTATAGGATATGCCACAGGTATGTGATAAATTTAGTATCGTGGAAAGTTGTTCAATGATTTAAGTGGAGTAGATTAGGAGATTACTTCCATAAGTTAGCATATACGATTTGATCAAATGTAAGTTTTTTAAATATTAATATTTCATTTACTAATATTTATGAAGTCGTACAACTCTAATAAATTTTCATATCAAAATGCTTCATATCATTGGTACATAATAAGTCTACAAGAGAAGTTAGAGAGGTTAAATTATTAGTTTTATTTATGAGAATGTTTTTATTTAACAACTGATTATTTTGCAAAATGAAAATTTCAAGAAATATACATTGCTCTGTAGTATTCAATACTCATTCATATTCAATTAAATATTTTATCCAATTATACAATAATTTACTATTCAATCCTCATTGATATTTTTATTTAAGGCCAATGCTTTGGTGGAACTGAAACATATGAGAAAACCACAGGTGTGGAGTTTGTTTATGGAACTGCTCAAGGTCTTTTAACTCAGCCAGGGACTGGAATCACTAGAGATTGTACTGCAATCTGCCGACAGACTATTGCTTGCGCTGCATTCAGCGTAGGTGGGTATCTTTAAGAATTTATTCCCTGGTTAGTTATGTAATTGTTGAGGGAACTGGAAGAAATCAAGAAAATGCAAAATAATGAAAATTCTTTGGAGGTAATTTAATGTGCTACTAATTGTGTGAGTATAAAAATTATAAAGTTATCACAAATATCTTTTATCAATATTGAATACATAGTAAAGAGTAAAGTCCATGTTCTGGCATCCCATTGAAGGATATGTCCTTGCCAGGTGACATTTACCAAAGGTGACATGATGTCACAGCACATTGACTTCCATGTCACAATGGCTTTTCTAGACTCTACCTGCTACCTCTTTATTCAGATGGCTACCCATATTAATATAATAAATGTTGTCCCCATGAAAATTAAAACTCCATTGCTTTAATTGAAGGCAAATATACTTTTGGCTTAGCTAAGAGGGGCCTTGGAACACATAGATATATTTTTATCTCATAAACTATGATTTCTTAAGGAAATGAGGATCCAAGAAAGATTTTGTAATTTAGGATGTAACATAAAAGCCACCATGTTATCGATGAATGGGAACAGTAATAACTTTTTTTCTGTCAGTTTCAACAATCTAAACCTTGCATGGAAAAATTAACTTTTATCACAAAATAGACATTGATGTATTGTCATTGATGGTAAACTAATTCCTACTGAAATTCACAATTCCAACAAAAATTCAACTAACGGAAGTTAAACTAGTAATTTGTGCATAAATACTGATAAATATATTGATTAACATTCCGTTACACTATATAAGATGAAAAACTCACTGATGTAGCTTATTTTAATCAACTTCAGGAATCATTCAGTACTACATTGTCTAATATTTTGCTTCTATATTTCCTAGATTATGAGAACTCACGCTGCCAATCTTATAAAATAGACTCTACAGGACACAGAAATAATCTACAAGAAAAGGCAGGAAGCAATTATTTTGAAAAAATATGCATTAGAGGAGGTAAGAACTTTTTAATAATTGAAAATGAATATTGAAGGCTAACTGTAATTTTTTTTGGGATGGTGGGGATAGCAAAACTTCAGTCATGTTTTCATAAAAGTTCTGTATGATTTTAGCTATTTAAAATCAGATGTTGCCATGCAGATCGAATATATTCTTATACCTAAGTGTATTCTTGTATTGGATTTGATGAAAGAAAGTAGTAATAAAAATTTTTGTGATAAATTTTTGGGTGGTTATTATATAATATTCATTTCT
>KZ308631.1:368946-384016 GCA_000376725.2 Ladona fulva
TAAAAAATGAATGAACTTTTAAATGTAAATTTTGGTATAGTTTGTTATTATTTTTCTTATTGTACTTTATTTTGCTCTGTAATTATGTACATATTTCTAAATTAATGGCTTTTTCTTTCATTACACATAATAAAAAAGAAGTTTAAAATATAATTTTACAATTGTTTATTTAGAACTTCCTTAATTTTCTTTTATCCTTATATTACAATACAATATCAATTATAATAATAGTTCTTTGATTGATTTTTCCTTTGAGAGATTTTGTCAATGTTTCTATGCTTTAAATATTATATCAGAAGATTGTATTCTTTCCTAAAGATACTCCAATTTTTCCTATATACAGCTCTACCAGATTGTCGGTATAATGTTAGATCTGATAGTACTGTTATTTCCATGGATGAGCTTCAATTTGCTGCCAGTCAAGCAGAGTGTGAAGTTCTTTGTGATCAGGTAGGCCATTGATAGTTTATTATGGATAAATTTGGTAATGCAACTTGATATTCAGAATTTTGGCTGCAGTGCTTTTCTTTGTTTTACTATACGGACATTCATATTATGAAAAAATAAAATATGGTTGAGGATACTCATTTATTATTTCATAGCTTTTAAGAACAGCTATTTATAATTTTGAAGTATGCTGCTGTTTTATTGGACCTAAATCCAGTCAATTTTTAAGTCACTTGAACTTTGATGAATATGGATATATGATGATGTAATACTTATTTTATCAAAGTCACGTGGATTTACCTGCCGAGCCTTCACATATGCAGCAGAAGAGAAGAGGTGCTATCTCAGTGGTGATGATTCCATCTCTCTCAACAATGCTGCTCTTATTCCTAAAAGAAGTGCTGTTTACGCAGAGAAACAGTGCAGCATAAGTAAGTGATTTCCTGATTTTGTCAATACATGAAGACTTTCTATTTTAAATCACAAAATTGCACTAATAAAATAATGATATCATGAACCAAAAATGGATTGGTGTTACTTAAAAGCATGATGTGTTATTCTTCTAGGTCAATGTGAAGATGGAACATTTACATTTGCAAAGGTTACTGGTCATTTTTTACGCTCAGCACAGCAAGTTGGGCTAGCAATGGCTTCCTCTCCTGGCATTACATTGGAATGCAGTGTGAGATGTTTGGAAGCTGGATCAGATTGCCCAGCCTTCAGCCTTGATTATGGAGCCATGAAATGCTTCAAACTGGACAGAAACACTCAGGGACGTGGAAGTGAACTTTCACCAAGAGAGGGTCAAAGCTTCTTTGAGAAGATTTGTCTTAGAGGTAAGCTTTTGAGGGGTTGAGAAAGGCTTAGGTCTCGAAGTTTGGGGTCCTCAATGGATTCTTAATAATATCAAATTATAGTTATGAAAACTACAAAAATTCAATCCATGTTACCAAAATGCAGGTACTAAAATTTTACTACACAAAAGTAGAATTGATAATAAGGATGTGGAATGAAATTTAATTGCAAGTACAAGGGAAATTTTAACACCTTTCCATCATCCTTGTTTGAAAGCATCACCTTAAAAATAAGGCATTGTTATTCACTGCTGCTTAGAGGGATACATTTTCATGGAAATGATTTTTATCTTATTTTTCAAATATTATTCTAAGCATAAATTCGAGATCCCTATGAATATGAGGAATGGGTCAACAGGCCAGGCGAGTATTAGGGTCAGATCAGAGATTTATCCCTTATACTGCCAACAGACCAATATTTAATCCTTCAGGAGAAATAAATATCAACCAAATGGCAGTATTAGGGTTAAGCTTCCCATGCCTTGTTTAAATTCTCATTTGAAGACTTTCTGTCAGTGCCTCTGTTTAACTTCCAATTTTTACCTCCTTAGGAAATGTCCGTGGTTGTGTTGGAAAGGCATGGGCCTTTGAGAGGCGACCGGGGAAAGAACTGCGGGGCAATGATGACTTAAAATTAATCTTAACTCAAAGTCGGCGAGACTGTATGGAAGCTTGCTTAGGCGAGCACAGGTTTGAATGTCGCTCAGCTGAATATGATACAACTACTGCTGAATGTCGTTTGAGTCGTGAGGATAGGAGAACAAGGCCAGCTGACTATGTGGATGCATCACCTACTGTTGAATATTTGGAGAATCAATGCCTACCACGTAAGTATAGCACTGCACAAGATCTAGTAATCTTTGAACCTTAGTTTTTCATTATCAAATGCACACATTCATTTGACTTTGTATCCATTTGATTTAATAGTGAAATTATACCCTTAGATTTTTTATTAATTGTGTATGGATTTTGAATTGAGCCACTAAATATATTTGATGATACAAAATCATTAAGGTTAAGAGTCAGGATGGTAATACCCATGCAGTGGATGCGATTGGAAATGCTTTGGAATTATAGACTTCTACTAACACATATATTTTCTGTAATTACTCAAGATAAAAGTATGAAGATTTTCTGTCAGAAAGCCTTAATATTGATTATAACATTGAAAGAAGACTCCTTCAGCTAATAATGATGTCATATGTGTTAATCATTCATGTGATTTTCAGAGGAAACCAGATGCACTCTTGACTCTGTGCCCAATTCTTATCCTCGCTATTTGGATACTGTACTATCCTTGGTGACAGATGAAGCTGATTGTGAAAGGAGGTGTAAAACATTTGCTGATTTCAGCTGTCGTTCATTCTCATACTATCCAAGTGGTAGTCAGTGCTTCATCAGTGGTGATGATAGAGGTTAGTATATTTTTAAATCTTCAAGTGGTAATCACTGCAATTGTAATATGCCCTACATTTTTTCATATTATTCGAAGTGCTAGTAACCTATTTTCAGTTTAAAAATGAAATTTTCCTCAGAAGAAGAGATGTAGTATAACTCTATTTTGTTAAATTTTTTAAAACAACTATTATGTGAAACATTAATAACAGCCACTAATCAGAATATTGGAAGTTATGTTGGAAGGAAGTCCATCCCATCTGTTTGGGTTTCAAGTATGAGGAAATTTTTAAGTAGGCAAATTTAAGTTAGGTAAATCTTTCTGCTCCTAAGCAACAACTGAATCTTCTGAACAATCTGAATGCTTCTGAATAACAACAAAAACTATGAAAAAGACCTGCAATATGTACTTTTTCTCATAAAAAGCCTCTGCGGGTAATGAAGCATCTATGAGCAGACCAGGAACAACCTACTATGAAAGAAACTGCCATGTTGATCACAGCCCTCAAGGACTAGGCATTGGTCATGGTTTTGGTCCAGGAGTGAATATCGAACCCAGTCTTGGTCCAACTATTGGTTTAGGATTTGGTTCAGGTGGTCCAGAAAGACCTGAATCTGCTGGTGAAAACAAAGGTAAGTACATACAATTTTTGCTCAAAATTTAAGCTGCTAAAAGCAAGCTGTTATTTATTTGTTGATATTATCTGATTTTAACTCTCAGGTGGAGGTTGTGTTGCATCAGGGAGACCAGAGTGGGAAAAGGTATCCGGCTTTGAGTTACAAGGTCAAAGGAGTGTTGGTTTACTGTTTAGAGATCGTATACCTGGGATATCTGCCCATTGTGCTCATTTATGTCTTGAGGACCCACGCTGTAGATCTTTCAATCTTCACTATGAGAGAAATGATTGTATTGGTCTTGAAGTAAACAGTGAATCAAGTGGTATTGATTTGCGCCCCACCCCTGGAGTTGCCTTTTTTGAAAGAATCTGCTTGCAAGGTGAGTCTAAAATACTTTAAAGAGAGAAGTGTTTCATCCTTACATAAAGAGATCTTCATTAACTAATAAATAGATCATGGAATTTTATTTTGGTAGGTTGTTTTATAGTTTAAAATACCATTTATTCTCAAATCTAAGATGCTACTTCTTTGTTTTTGTAGAGCTTCCAAAAATTGGGTGCATCTTATTGTTAGATTTGAGAATGTGTGGTAAATGTATGCCATCAGTAATAACTCTGACTTACAAAGTTTTATAGAGTATATGTGTCTACAATATTAAATAAAAAATGAATTGAGTTCAATCACAAAAAAATTGGTAAATATTTGGAATATCATGTCACATCAAGATATTTATAACTAAAAAAGGAAGGAAAAGAATTGTAGAATTTTTGATGAGCATCATCTCACTAGTTACATTAGGATTGTGTGATTTAAATTTAAATGAAAGTCAGAAATACCATCATGATTATTTATGTCAATGCATTTTTTCTTGACAGCTCCTGGTTGTGGTTTAGCATGGACTTTTGAGAGACATCCAAATTTTGAGTTGAAAGGATTTGATCAGGTTCGTTATACTGGTGTGAGCAAAGCAGAGTGTGAGGACAGGTGTCTAGAAGAAAAACAGTTCACTTGCAGGCAAGTTTTTTTGAGAATCATACATGATCATCTATGAATGATTATAGTTTTGTGTAACATATGATATATCCATAATTTCCCAGAAGAAAGGTATAAGTCCTCATGTATGAGAATGCAAGACTGGAAATGTGCCACAAAATTAGATTATTTTAAGAACTGCATTGTTTTACGCTATCCATCAATAAATTTTCAATTGAAAGGCATGCTCTTCTCTCCCAGGTCAGCTACCTACCATACCAGGCGGCGGGAATGTCGTCTTAGCTCAGAGGACCGTTTCACTCAGCCACAAGCATTTACTCCTTCCATAGATTGGGATTACATTGAGAATCAGTGTGCTCCTGGTGAGTCATCTCAAAATAGTGGAAATTTACCAATCTTAATGCAAATCTGATTGAATTGAAGACATTTGGGATATTTTATATTTATATCCATTTGGGTTATTATTTTATATCTGTCTCTAAAAAACCAAATTTTCTTCCTACAACTATGCCATTAAGTATATTGATCTAAGTGCAAGAAGCTTCATTGTTTTTATTTACCCATTATAAATGAAAGAACTAAGAGAATCTCTCTTTCATAACTTTGTCTTGATTTTGAGTATTGCATACATCAATTATTTCTTACTTAAACTGCAGATGGATGCATCACCTACTGTTGAATATTTGGAGAATCAATGCCTACCACGTAAGTATAGCACTGCACAAGATCTAGTAATCTTTGAACCTTAGTTTTTCATTATCAAATGCACACATTCATTTGACTTTGTATCCATTTGATTTAATAGTGAAATTATACCCTTAGATTTTTTCTAATATGAATGCCATGTGTGGAGATAGGTTGTGGGCATTTGAAAGAGTAGTAGGAGCATTTCTTGAAGGATTTGATGATCGGGAAGAGCACAATGTTCAGACAAAAACTGAATGTGAGAAGCTCTGTCTTTTTGAAAGCACATTCACATGCAGGTTAATATTTTCAACATTTCTACCTATTTTCCATATATTTTCAATTTTTATGTTTTAAAGTCATTTAAATTTCTCATAGGTCTGCTGAATATGATGAGTCTCAGAATATATGTAGGTTGAGTAGAGAAGACAGAAGAAGTCAGCCAAGTGCTTTTAGGAGGGTTCCTGGTAGTCCACTTGATTACCTGGAGAACCAGTGTGTTAGATGTAAGTAGTCTTTCCTTTATTACTGATGCTTGTTTTGCCATTGGGTATCTTCTGATTCCTGACAATAAATTTATAGGGTTGGTTTGATATGTGACTTAAATTAAATTAGAACTTTTAAATGTAAATTTTGGTATAGTTTGTTATTATTTTTCTTATTGTACTTTATTTTGCTCTGTAATTATGTACATATTTCTAAATTAATGGCTTTTTCTTTCATTACACATAATAAAAAAGAAGTTTAAAATATAATTTTACAATTGTTTATTTATTTAGAACTTCCTTAATTTTCTTTTATCCTTATATTACAATACAATATCAATTATAATAATAGTTCTTTGATTGATTTTTCCTTTGAGAGATTTTGTCAATGTTTCTATGCTTTAAATATTATATCAGAAGATTGTATTCTTTCCTAAAGATACTCCAATTTTTCCTATATACAGCTCTACCAGATTGTCGGTATAATGTTAGATCTGATAGTACTGTTATTTCCATGGATGAGCTTCAATTTGCTGCCAGTCAAGCAGAGTGTGAAGTTCTTTGTGATCAGGTAGGCCATTGATAGTTTATTATGGATAAATTTGGTAATGCAACTTGATATTCAGAATTTTGGCTGCAGTGCTTTTCTTTGTTTTACTATACGGACATTCATATTATGAAAAAATAAAATATGGTTGAGGATACTCATTTATTATTTCATAGCTTTTAAGAACAGCTATTTATAATTTTGAAGTATGCTGCTGTTTTATTGGACCTAAATCCAGTCAATTTTTAAGTCACTTGAACTTTGATGAATATGGATATATGATGATGTAATACTTATTTTATCAAAGTCACGTGGATTTACCTGCCGAGCCTTCACATATGCAGCAGAAGAGAAGAGGTGCTATCTCAGTGGTGATGATTCCATCTCTCTCAACAATGCTGCTCTTATTCCTAAAAGAAGTGCTGTTTACGCAGAGAAACAGTGCAGCATAAGTAAGTGATTTCCTGATTTTGTCAATACATGAAGACTTTCTATTTTAAATCACAAAATTGCACTAATAAAATAATGATATCATGAACCAAAAATGGATTGGTGTTACTTAAAAGCATGATGTGTTATTCTTCTAGGTCAATGTGAAGATGGAACATTTACATTTGCAAAGGTTACTGGTCATTTTTTACGCTCAGCACAGCAAGTTGGGCTAGCAATGGCTTCCTCTCCTGGCATTACATTGGAATGCAGTGTGAGATGTTTGGAAGCTGGATCAGATTGCCCAGCCTTCAGCCTTGATTATGGAGCCATGAAATGCTTCAAACTGGACAGAAACACTCAGGGACGTGGAAGTGAACTTTCACCAAGAGAGGGTCAAAGCTTCTTTGAGAAGATTTGTCTTAGAGGTAAGCTTTTGAGGGGTTGAGAAAGGCTTAGGTCTCGAAGTTTGGGGTCCTCAATGGATTCTTAATAATATCAAATTATAGTTATGAAAACTACAAAAATTCAATCCATGTTACCAAAATGCAGGTACTAAAATTTTACTACACAAAAGTAGAATTGATAATAAGGATGTGGAATGAAATTTAATTGCAAGTACAAGGGAAATTTTAACACCTTTCCATCATCCTTGTTTGAAAGCATCACCTTAAAAATAAGGCATTGTTATTCACTGCTGCTTAGAGGGATACATTTTCATGGAAATGATTTTTATCTTATTTTTCAAATATTATTCTAAGCATAAATTCGAGATCCCTATGAATATGAGGAATGGGTCAACAGGCCAGGCGAGTATTAGGGTCAGATCAGAGATTTATCCCTTATACTGCCAACAGACCAATATTTAATCCTTCAGGAGAAATAAATATCAACCAAATGGCAGTATTAGGGTTAAGCTTCCCATGCCTTGTTTAAATTCTCATTTGAAGACTTTCTGTCAGTGCCTCTGTTTAACTTCCAATTTTTACCTCCTTAGGAAATGTCCGTGGTTGTGTTGGAAAGGCATGGGCCTTTGAGAGGCGACCGGGGAAAGAACTGCGGGGCAATGATGACTTAAAATTAATCTTAACTCAAAGTCGGCGAGACTGTATGGAAGCTTGCTTAGGCGAGCACAGGTTTGAATGTCGCTCAGNATGTCTTTATAAATGCTATATTTTAATTTTCAGTTTTGGGAAGTTGTATTTATAAAAATCATCAACGAGATCGCCTCTTGGTACATGTGGACAAATCAATATCTGCATTTAGTGATTCAAGCTGCCAGAGAGCATGTGATTCAGAGAGAGAATTCAATTGCCGCTCCTATTCCTTCCTAAGCCAGGTAAACTAAATGCACTAAGTATTTCTAGAGTAATATGAATAATTTTCATGACTGAAGTATCTATTTTTGTTTGTTGGTCAAAATTCAACAGTACTTACAGTGTATTAGGATATTCTATGTGATTCTGTAGAATTATTTTTGCAACTTATTTTAAACGGTAAAAAATCTTGCTCCATTTGAAGTATTTCAATATCATTAAGGTTAAGAGTCAGGATGGTAATACCCATGCAGTGGATGCGATTGGAAATGCTTTGGAATTATAGACTTCTACTAACACATATATTTTCTGTAATTACTCAAGATAAAAGTATGAAGATTTTCTGTCAGAAAGCCTTAATATTGATTATAACATTGAAAGAAGACTCCTTCAGCTAATAATGATGTCATATGTGTTAATCATTCATGTGATTTTCAGAGGAAACCAGATGCACTCTTGACTCTGTGCCCAATTCTTATCCTCGCTATTTGGATACTGTACTATCCTTGGTGACAGATGAAGCTGATTGTGAAAGGAGGTGTAAAACATTTGCTGATTTCAGCTGTCGTTCATTCTCATACTATCCAAGTGGTAGTCAGTGCTTCATCAGTGGTGATGATAGAGGTTAGTATATTTTTAAATCTTCAAGTGGTAATCACTGCAATTGTAATATGCCCTACATTTTTTCATATTATTCGAAGTGCTAGTAACCTATTTTCAGTTTAAAAATGAAATTTTCCTCAGAAGAAGAGATGTAGTATAACTCTATTTTGTTAAATTTTTTAAAACAACTATTATGTGAAACATTAATAACAGCCACTAATCAGAATATTGGAAGTTATGTTGGAAGGAAGTCCATCCCATCTGTTTGGGTTTCAAGTATGAGGAAATTTTTAAGTAGGCAAATTTAAGTTAGGTAAATCTTTCTGCTCCTAAGCAACAACTGAATCTTCTGAACAATCTGAATGCTTCTGAATAACAACAAAAACTATGAAAAAGACCTGCAATATGTACTTTTTCTCATAAAAAGCCTCTGCGGGTAATGAAGCATCTATGAGCAGACCAGGAACAACCTACTATGAAAGAAACTGCCATGTTGATCACAGCCCTCAAGGACTAGGCATTGGTCATGGTTTTGGTCCAGGAGTGAATATCGAACCCAGTCTTGGTCCAACTATTGGTTTAGGATTTGGTTCAGGTGGTCCAGAAAGACCTGAATCTGCTGGTGAAAACAAAGGTAAGTACATACAATTTTTGCTCAAAATTTAAGCTGCTAAAAGCAAGCTGTTATTTATTTGTTGATATTATCTGATTTTAACTCTCAGGTGGAGGTTGTGTTGCATCAGGGAGACCAGAGTGGGAAAAGGTATCCGGCTTTGAGTTACAAGGTCAAAGGAGTGTTGGTTTACTGTTTAGAGATCGTATACCTGGGATATCTGCCCATTGTGCTCATTTATGTCTTGAGGACCCACGCTGTAGATCTTTCAATCTTCACTATGAGAGAAATGATTGTATTGGTCTTGAAGTAAACAGTGAATCAAGTGGTATTGATTTGCGCCCCACCCCTGGAGTTGCCTTTTTTGAAAGAATCTGCTTGCAAGGTGAGTCTAAAATACTTTAAAGAGAGAAGTGTTTCATCCTTACATAAAGAGATCTTCATTAACTAATAAATAGATCATGGAATTTTATTTTGGTAGGTTGTTTTATAGTTTAAAATACCATTTATTCTCAAATCTAAGATGCTACTTCTTTGTTTTTGTAGAGCTTCCAAAAATTGGGTGCATCTTATTGTTAGATTTGAGAATGTGTGGTAAATGTATGCCATCAGTAATAACTCTGACTTACAAAGTTTTATAGAGTATATGTGTCTACAATATTAAATAAAAAATGAATTGAGTTCAATCACAAAAAAATTGGTAAATATTTGGAATATCATGTCACATCAAGATATTTATAACTAAAAAAGGAAGGAAAAGAATTGTAGAATTTTTGATGAGCATCATCTCACTAGTTACATTAGGATTGTGTGATTTAAATTTAAATGAAAGTCAGAAATACCATCATGATTATTTATGTCAATGCATTTTTTCTTGACAGCTCCTGGTTGTGGTTTAGCATGGACTTTTGAGAGACATCCAAATTTTGAGTTGAAAGGATTTGATCAGGTTCGTTATACTGGTGTGAGCAAAGCAGAGTGTGAGGACAGGTGTCTAGAAGAAAAACAGTTCACTTGCAGGCAAGTTTTTTTGAGAATCATACATGATCATCTATGAATGATTATAGTTTTGTGTAACATATGATATATCCATAATTTCCCAGAAGAAAGGTATAAGTCCTCATGTATGAGAATGCAAGACTGGAAATGTGCCACAAAATTAGATTATTTTAAGAACTGCATTGTTTTACGCTATCCATCAATAAATTTTCAATTGAAAGGCATGCTCTTCTCTCCCAGGTCAGCTACCTACCATACCAGGCGGCGGGAATGTCGTCTTAGCTCAGAGGACCGTTTCACTCAGCCACAAGCATTTACTCCTTCCATAGATTGGGATTACATTGAGAATCAGTGTGCTCCTGGTGAGTCATCTCAAAATAGTGGAAATTTACCAATCTTAATGCAAATCTGATTGAATTGAAGACATTTGGGATATTTTATATTTATATCCATTTGGGTTATTATTTTATATCTGTCTCTAAAAAACCAAATTTTCTTCCTACAACTATGCCATTAAGTATATTGATCTAAGTGCAAGAAGCTTCATTGTTTTTATTTACCCATTATAAATGAAAGAACTAAGAGAATCTCTCTTTCATAACTTTGTCTTGATTTTGAGTATTGCATACATCAATTATTTCTTACTTAAACTGCAGAGTATTATCAATCATAAAGTATTGCTCCTCTGTCAGATGCAAAAGGCTTAGACAGGGATTTCAATTAAATATATAATATTAAAAAGGGATTTGTGCACCAAATGGCTGATGCTAAGCTGGGATGATAATCAAGATAGTGGGTTATTTTTTGACAAGTGTCTGTAGTATAATTTTTATTAGTGGACATATTAATTTATTTACTGGAAAGGGGAATAAGAAAAGGTAAATGTCAGATAGATCAAAAAATGCCCATGTCTTTATAAATGCTATATTTTAATTTTCAGTTTTGGGAAGTTGTATTTATAAAAATCATCAACGAGATCGCCTCTTGGTACATGTGGACAAATCAATATCTGCATTTAGTGATTCAAGCTGCCAGAGAGCATGTGATTCAGAGAGAGAATTCAATTGCCGCTCCTATTCCTTCCTAAGCCAGGTAAACTAAATGCACTAAGTATTTCTAGAGTAATATGAATAATTTTCATGACTGAAGTATCTATTTTTGTTTGTTGGTCAAAATTCAACAGTACTTACAGTGTATTAGGATATTCTATGTGATTCTGTAGAATTATTTTTGCAACTTATTTTAAACGGTAAAAAATCTTGCTCCATTTGAAGTATTTCAATGAGTTGAGCTTGGATTTATTTCTGCTTTATATTTCAATTTTTTAAGATAACTTAAATTCTTTTATTTCTATGTGGTTGATGATGTATATTTCCTTCATTAACTTTCAGATTGGAATAAATACAAACCAGTGTCTTTTAAGCAGTGATGCTTCATCTTCTGTGAGTAGCGGTGGATTTCAAGCACAGAGCGGTGCCCTTTATGCAGAAAGAGAATGCTCTGGAGTGAGTGGGGGACCTGCTGGTGGATTACATTTTGGAGGACCTCATGGCTCAGGACCTCATGGCTCTGGACCTCATGGCTCAGGACCTCATGGCTCAGGACCTCATGGCTCAGGACCTCATCCAGGTGGTCCTACATATGGTCCTCATCACCATCATCCTGGTGTTCCTTATGGTCCTACTGATCCTTCTGTTCCATGGCCTGGTGCTCCACTTTTTGGTTCACAACCTGCAAGAGGCCCACCTTATGGTGGAGGTCCTGGGAAGTTCCCTACATCACCCTCTACTCCATACCCAGGATTTGTATCATCTATACCTCCTCGCCCATTTGAACACAATGAAATACATGGAGGACTTTATGCAGATCAAGGTCTAAATCCATATCCTTGCCGCTATCATTTAACATACGAGAAGGTGGCTGGAGCAACATACGCAAATGCAAGACGGTAAGTCATGCATTTTATTTTTATTACTATGTGTACATTAAAGTCTTAACACAACAATCCTTTGGGGGATAGGGCCTAGTCTGGCAGCATTTACAGTGGGTGACAAATGGTTAGCACATCAAATCCCATGCCACCACATGGGGTTGGCTTTTCAGAACTAGAGCAGCTAAATCTCTTAATTCAGATATTAACACTATGCTAGGTGAACACTGATAAATGTTGGCTCCCACCAGGAATCAGACCCAGGACAACCCCCTTTCATCAAAGGCAAAAGTGCCACATGGCTATTAGGGGAACATTACTATGTATAAGCTTCCCATTATATCTCTGTCAGAACACATTGATTGTTGGTAAAAATATCTATTCTAGGAATGTTGATGGCTAAATGTTTTGTGCATTGTTTCTGTATCATAATTGAATTTTTTGTAACCTGAAAGATGTGCAACATATCCATATAGCTGTTCATGATTGCTCATAATTAACAGTTAACAGATATTTTAAGATGTATATTTCTTAGAATATGTTTATTTCAGAGGATATTTCCATCTCTATGGTAAACGTGCTTGCATGATTAATTGGAAATTAGATAGATCAAAATATTCCAACATAATTCTTGCAGTTTTAGTTAACATCATTCAGTGTTATTTGAATAAAATATTTACCTTTTTATTTCCATTGAGGCTAAACTTTAATATTAAAATATAGAACATGACCTTATATCATGATAATTTAACTATCAATTTAATTTAATTATTTTCTTTAAGGGAACCTCTGAGGACAAGAGGAAATGCAGGTGTTACAGCTGAATGTTTAGTTGAATGTGGTCAGCAAAGAGATAGATGCCTTGCTGTATCACTAGAGAGCATCAGAGGGGGAAGACAGCGCTGTTATGCCCTAGATCGTTCTGCTGATTCTGAAAATGCACCCCTACAAGCTGCTCCTGATCTTGGTTACTTCCAGAAGATCTGTTTACGAGGTGAATCTTTCAGGCCTTTTATACCCTTTTTTATTCCCTCAATTTTAAATGGAAGCAGTAACTCCTTATGCATAAAAAACAAGAATTATCCAAAACAAAAATACGTTTTATATATTTTCAGAGAGACCATGTACAAAAGCTTGGGTGTTCACTCGTGTACCTAGTTTTGAACTTGTAGCTCCTTCTGCTGTTGAAATCACAAATGTACCAAGCAGACGAAGATGTCAGGATGAATGCCTTAGAAGTGCAAGGATTACATGCAGGTATGTAAGATGATGAGAGTACTCATATCTTTGAGAATGACCCTCATATTATAAAGAAAAACAGACAAAAATATTTGACAGGACTGCAACAGACTATTTCATGTCAATATTTCATTTGAAATATTCCTCGCCACATGATTTTTCATGTTAAAACCTTATACCTTTCCTTGTACATTTGGAAATACTTCATTTCAGATCAGCAACATACTATGGTCGTGAAAAATTATGCAAAGTAAGTCCAGATACCCGCAGAACTTTGCCAGAAATGTTCAGAAGAACTTCAAATGATGTGGATTATATGGAGAATGAATGTGCATCACGTGAGTCAGATTTAATTTCTGGATTTTCTTCATGGACATATTACATGTATTAAAAGCAGTATATTTTGCAATTCAGTATGACTGAATTATTTCCCAGTATTTTAACATGTATTATAATAGCTTCACTTAGCAGTTTATTTCCTTTCATGAATTATCTACTCTCCATGCAAATGTTTTGAACAGTGTAGAAACTATTAGCTTTATCAGAACCTGATGATTTAAATGATATTTGGACAATCAAGCATCTTTTAGAATGTTTACTCTGTGATAAGCTTGTTGATATGATGGTACATTATATTTTAAACATTATTTTCATTCTCTTTGTTTTACAATTGTGGAAAGATACATATTTCTTGAACTTTCATCATAATTTAACAAATTTGAGTTTGTTTTTATCCTTTTTTTTAACTTCTTATTTATCCAGTTTCTTAACTTTAATTTTCTGAACTTAGATACATTAATCTCAGCTTTTTGAATTTTTACTGAAGGTGTTAATCTTTTTTCTTCACAGAACCTCCGAATTGTGAGTACACAGATTCTCCTGGCCACTTCCTTCCCTATACAGACCGTTTTGTTCCAAGAATTCTTGAGGTGGCAGAATGTAGAAGACTTTGTGACCAGGAGCGAGAATTCCCTTGCCGTTCTTTCAATTTCCATACAAATCGCAGAGAGTGTATGCTAAGCTCAGATGATTCTTTCACAGCAGACAAAGCAGCTCTCATCAAGGATCGTGATTTCTTTTACAGCGAACGAGGAAGCTGCAGCAATGGTAAAAATATCTGTTCTATATTTACTTGAATTTATGCCCTTTATGAATCAAAACTTATGAAATCCTACCCCTAATAATGGAACATATTTCAGAAAAAAGTTTTTAATGATTTTCCTCATTGGCAACTGCATTTTTATTAGTAAAGAAACCAATCTCATAAGTTCATATGAGTTTATAATGTGAAGAATATCAGTTTTCATTTAAGTTTTACAATTAGTGCCTTGAATATAGTTACATTCTTTTAGATCCAAGAAAGAAAATATCTTGGAATAGTAAGAAGTACATAGTTAAATTTTGTTCTGTGACAATCACTATTGAAATCTATAGTTTGAGTTTATATTATTACTCTCTTAACTGATCATGAAAATCTTCATTCTTTCCTAACATCTATTTTTAACCAAATAATAATTATGAAAAATAATGGGAAATATTTCAATCTAATTTTTATTTGAGAACTTATTATTTTGATTTTATGAAGGAGTTATTCTTAAATTTTCATTTGCAGTTAGAGTTGATTGCACTCAAGCTGACATGCTGATCACATTTTCATTTGGATCACCATTTGATGGCCGAGTCTATGCTACAGGAAATCCACAGGCATGCTTTGAAATGGGGAACAGCCAGTCACAACTAGTGTTAAGAATTCCAATGGGCACTCAATGTGGAACTGTGCAACAAGTTAGTTTTCCTTGCCTATTTCTGGTAATCTGTAGAAGCATCCATAACGCGAAGTGTTGAATTTTTTTTCTCAGCTTTTTTAAGAATATCTTAATGTTTTGAAAATAACTATCATGAAAAAAACTCTCTATGA
>KZ308631.1:384091-394858 GCA_000376725.2 Ladona fulva
ATTTATATCATAGAGAATTATTAAAATATATTTGCCATAGGCTCGTTACATAATAATGGGTTGCTGAGTAGTTAGTGTGCTAGTACTCTAAACTCACAGTCCTGTGATTGACTTGAGTCCCTGCCAATGAGATTTTTTGGTCAAGAAATTTTTATGAGTGTTCATAAGTTATAAAAATTATGAAAATGGATGAAAATGGGGTCTTATTGTATCCATTATAGAAATCATTATTATATGATCAAATTTGCTTTTGTTTGAAAGATTTTCTCTCCCCTTACTTATAATTTTTTAAATAAAATTTTGTTACTGTATATTAACAACTAATATTTATCCTTAGGGAAGAGGACGCTATGTGAATCATGTAGTCATTCAGCAGAATCCTGTAATAATGCAGAACACGGATAAAACTGTTAGGGTTGAATGCCGTTTTGATGCAAGTGATCAAACTGTTTCTTATTCTCCCAAAGGGAATAGGGAAGAAGGAGGAGGAATTAGTGTCACGTGAGTGGAAATCATGTTTCTAATCTTAGCATATATTTGTGGTTTGATGAAGATTAATGTCATCTGATACGTTCATTCTTTTCAAGACAGATGTCAACATAAATGATTTAAATGTTCAGCATCTCCAATGTTTGTCATGCAAAAAGCACACATTGAAGACCGGCTTTCAAGGCTATAAGTAAAATATTTGTCCTCCATTTACACATGCATTTTTATTAAAAGCTAGTGTTAGTTACTTAAGTCACTAAACTGCTTTATTTAATGATAATCAAACATATCTATACTTTCCGAATTAATGCTTTCATTCTCAATTATTATTTGTATTGTGCTTATGATATACTACATTGACTAATTATACTTACTGAATATGCTGCTGCAGAATTCAATTGAGTGTATGAGTTGGTCACTAAGACTTTGGGATGTAATAAATGCCGTATGAAGCAATTAGGTTGCATGTTTAACCATGAGGTCTACGCTCAAGTTGAGAATTTTATTAATTCAAACAGTCTAGCAATGAAAATATGCCTAAGTAAACACATTTATAGATAGGCATTTATAGGATTGAACTATCACTGGCATAATTAGAAAAGTATGAACACTGAAAACTTTTCACAGTTATATTTTAGGAAAGTATTGAAAGGGCATGTGGAAAGTAATATGGAAAGTATTGAAAGTATTATAATGATACACAGGAGCTAATATCTTCTTTTGTAGTATATAGTAATGTATAGTATGAATCAAATACAATGGTAAATGCAATCATCAGGTTTCATTTATTTCTTGAAATACCAATTATTTTAATAATCGGAATTTCCTCAAATTTATCATTGACTTCTTCAAAAGTGGTGTTATTACTTAGTCAATCTTTTTGATTCTTATTCTGACTTAATAACTGAAACTTGAGGTTTTCAAGTCAATCCAAGTCCTAGAGACATTTGGCAACCTTTAGTAGGATAAAAGTCAGATTACAATAAATTCTATGACTGAGTGGGCTCCAACTTTACTACTTTTGTATTGATAGATAGGTGTGCTTCACTTCTGGCTACTGCTGTCAGCACCAACATGCAGGTATTTTTCTATCTTTCATTATTGTAGTGCAGCAAATTTCTAGTTTATTGAGGTAGAGTTTAGTTGCATTAAATTTACAATGAAATTGAAAATTCTTTCATTTTGCATGCTATTTACATAGAAGAGCATTAGTGATTTCTTGAGTTGTAGGCACTTCATGCATAGCAGAAAGAATTAGTTTATTTGTAGGCTAGGTTCGACTGGAGCCATAAATATTGTGTTTTATAGGCTCCATAGCACAATGACGATCCATAGGATGATGGAGGTCAAGAAGAAGTTTGGGACTAGTTATATGGTGCGGAAGACTATGTGGAGGGAGAAAGTCAAGGAATATAATACCAGCTATGAGTACTTCTGGTATTTTATTGTTTACTAAAATTTGGCTTTTATTTGATAATCACATGATTTGCCTTAATATGAGAAATAGTCTTTCTCCTAATTTACATTCCCAAAGGATAATTTTCACTGTAATGATTTTTTATTAACCCTATGTGCATTAACAATTTAAAAAATCAACTTAGGGCAGTCTGATTTGAGGAATGAATTACCATAGAAATTGATAAGTATGGAAATAGGAATACAATCTCATAGAAACATATGAAATTAAATTCAGAATTTAACAAGAATTTGCTGTCCCTACAGAAAAAAATTATACCTCATGTTATATAATTTTCTTAATCTATTGATCCTTATTTTTGAAATTCTGATCGCTTTGTGAATTTGCCAATATACTTCAGTCTTTAAATTCGTTTTCATGAATGTTCAGTTTTGTTCAGATTAATTTGATGTTAAATTCTCAGTAGAATCAGTTCACACATGTTTCTATAATGCAACTACCTTGATTAAGACACGAGTTTAAGATAGGGTTGAGGAAGTCATTTTATAAGTTATTTTCTCATTGATATTTCTTCTTATAGCACTTTTACAACACTCTGTGATGTCGTATTATTGTAATGGTTAGCTAAGGCAACTGTTTTACCCTTTAAATTATTAGAAAGATTCGTAACTAGTTTTTAATACCTTTCATCGGCTCTTATTGTTTTCAACGGAAATAATACAGATATATTATATATTTGTATAATTAACAAAAATCAAAAATAACATTTAGTTAATGGTAATATTCTGATTGCAATTTATACAAATAGAGGTTTTCTTAATACATGAGACCCAAAGAATGGTAATTTTCCCTCTTCCTTATAATTTCTCAAAATTTTGAAAGAGAGCACTTACTCTTGGTCAGTCACACCTTAGAACATTTTGATGCTTAGGCACTTAAGTTACTAACCACTACTAATGAAATACAAAGGAATGAAACTTTGAATTTCTAATCATTACCCTTTCCCCTTATCAATATTATTATGATTATACATTTTAAGAACCTAATTAAAACTGAATTTTTTTCAGTATTTTTGTTGGCCTTTACATATTTATTGTTGTTGAAGACTTTCAAATTGGAGAATATTCCATAAATCATGTTTTATGTGAAGGAAATTTTTAAAATAGAAAAAATATCTCATTGTAACAATATAATCTAAAATTAGTTCATTGTCATCAAAGAAATTAATAATGCTAATGATTTATTGCTCTAAAACTTCATTGAGGCAGAATCAATCATTTAAGCAAATGTTTTTTTGTGACCCACTTAGGGTACCATTTCGACCCTCTGGGACTAATCTTGTGAGCAATACTGCACCCACACCAAGTGTACGTATGAGGATTGTTATGAGAGGAGGAGTAGAAGCTACAGTTGTTGGTCTTGGTGAAGATTTACAGCTACGAATTGAGATTGACCCTGGTAGCGCCTTTGGTATCTTTGCACGAAATCTTGAGGCACGGACTGATAATGGAGAGCTGCTCACTTTGATTGACAACGTTGGGTATGTATACTCAAAGTATAGCACAAATCTTTTCAAATTCTTTCTTTTAGTTACTCATGTATCAATGTATAATTTTTCTTACAGCTGTCCTCGTGATCCAAACATCTTTCCTGCCCTGCAGATCGAGAGGGGCACCCGTGATTTATATGCCGATTTCAAAGCTTTTCGGTTCCCGTCAACAGCAACAGTTAACTTTGTGGCCACTGTGCAGTTTTGTCAGGATGTCTGTGAACCTGTACGTACCACATTCTTCATATTTTGGAATGAGTATTAATATCTCTTTCTGTTAGTGAAACCAACTCATATTTTATGTTAATGTGGGTATATAGATATCCTAAAGGTTTAGTTGTACCTTGAATAACAAACTCAATTTAACCAGCAGTTTATACTTTGGAGAGTTTATACCTATTTTTTCTTTTATCCAATGGAGAATTAATTGATTTATTTCTTCCACACATAACACTTTTCCCAAAATAATAGAACCTTAGTCAGAAAATAGGAAATAATGAAATTAAAATTATTTGAATGTCATCTGAAGACTAGCAGTGATTGTTTCATTATACTATTTTCCTTAAATCTTTCGCATGGCTTTTGTTTAAAATATTATTCAAAACCACACAAGTACTACAGTATTTGAAATTTTTGCCTTTGAAATTGATTGTCTTGCAAGAACATTTGTCTTTGACCTATTGGTGATTGGTGTGGAAAATTTAAGTAGCAATGTAAACTTCAATTTCATGATGATGCTAAGGTATCCCCTTTCCAATATGACAAAATTTTATCTAATTATTTGCAAGGAATCACAAACAAATTCCAAAATATCCCTGAAACATTTTTGAATGTGACTACATTGTTTGGTAAGTTTATGCAGAAAGATGAGGTGGATAGGTTATTGTAAAATATTAACGATTTTTATTAGAGAAATTTCAGTATTTGTGTTATATCTTTTAGGGTCTGTTCCTAGGAATGAAATATAGAATTGCTAAAGTTTATGTCTTGAAAATTAATACATTTGTAACTAAAAACAGGCTATTTTCTTTTCATTGCAATAACACTGATATGAATCAATTAATCTGTTAATATGGTAGAGAGTGTTAATAACGTTGTATACAGAGGTATTGAAATTATGGCTTAAGATTATTCCATCAAAACTTTCTATTTTGGAAGTTTAATTTTTATATGACCATGGAAAACTTTAAAAAATGGTTTCCATTTATTGTTAATTTTTCTTTAGATTCGCTGTCATACTGGTGTTCAGTCATTTGGTAAAAGAAGGAAAAGGTCAGCAGATTTGGAGAAAAATGTTGTTGAAGGTGGTGAGGAAGGCAATAACAGTAATAAGTCCAAAAATGTTACCATAACATATGTAGCAGAGAATTCTACATCTGGATTACTAGAGATTCTTAGCAGCACACCGAAAGGTAAGGGACATCTTCTATGAAACATGCAATGAATTGTTTTACAATTCAATCAATTCAAATTCAATTCAAAACAAGAAAAATCACATCAATAGCATGGTCTAATAAATAGGTTTTCTTGAATTGTTGTCGTAACTTATCATAATTCATGTTGAGTTTATCAGCAATACTTTGACATGAAATTAAATTTCTATGAATGACATTGATTGCAGATATAACAACTAATGAACCTACTATTAGAAATGAAGTCTTAGATACATCAACAGCATCAATGATGCCAAAATCCTCCACAACAGATTCAATACCTACCACAACAAAACCTAGAGAGCCAGATTTGCCAAATGAACTTCCTCTTCAGTTAAGGGTGAGAAATTGAATATCAATGAGATGAATGTGGAAATCCAAATATCAATATTATGAGTATAAGATAGGATTATTGGAATGTTTGACTAATATGAAATTTTCTTTCTAGCTCGTTGTTGGTGAAGATTTATTACCAAAGTTATCTAAAGAAGATGCCACCAGCCGTAGAAAGAACAAAGTGTCTATTATTTCGGAGCCAGCAACTCATCCTACACTCTCAAATGGTAAGCCTGTCATATTCATAATAGAATATTTTAGAGGAAACATTAAAACAGTCAGGTCAATGTAATTGTGTATATCATGTTTTAATAACCATCTGAATTCCTCTTGTTTTGCCTTATCAGTACATATACCTTTGAATGTAGCAGAAGTGTTCCATGGTCACAGAAATTCTTAACTCTTTTGATGTCCATTTTAAAATATGGAAGTTTACATAATTTTTAGGTTAATGAGTAGAAAATTTCGTCATTCTCATGTCTAATATTTAATCTTACCATTCTATTTAGCAGAAGAAGATGAAGACTCAGGATGCACCCAAAGGCCTCTACTTCTCACTGCCTTGTTCATCACCATCTTCCTCAACATTGCCTTTTTGGTTGCATTTGGAATGTTTTACCGAGCTAAAAGGAGGCAATGGGCTAAGTTAACTGGGGAACATTCAACTCACGGACCACCTCACTTTACCCCTGAAGTTCTTTTCCGTAGTGTATATGATCGTCTGCAACCCTCGCCTAGTGCTTTTTCTGCCTCTCTTGGGGCAATGCTTAGCACTCCTATGCCCCAGGACATGTCACCAATGCCTCATCATGATTCACCCAAAGATCACCCTCTTCATGCGAGAAGGAAATGAAGGACTGCTGCTATGCCATCTCATATTTCTAGTACCTGCACCTGTGGCAGATATTTGAAAAGAATGGGATAAATGGACCATTTTCTCTTGGTGGTGGGATAATTCCCTGAGAAAGGATTTCTCTTTGTATAAGAGCATTATGATATCTTTGATTGTTGATTTTTAATCAATGAAGCATCGATGTTCTTAATGTTTTGTATGGATTTAAAACATTGAATGGATAATACGATTTTCAATCTCAAAATATCTTTGCACCTAATGTGGTTTTTATTTATGAAACATTCAAATATTTATTTTGTAGATGACTGAGAAGAGATTGCTTTTAGATATATTTAACAATAAGTTGCTGATGTGAACCTTAATGGATACAAAATTATTTGCTGGAGCAAAGGCTTACTTTGAAACTCTTTTGGTATGGTTTGGATAAAAAGCACAAAAAAAATCATTTTGAAACTTTATCTTCACATTGTCAAGATGAAGAATTTTGATCGAAATGATTGTGCTTAAGGTATGCAATTTGTATCTTTTTAAAGTATACATCCCAGTGTAATTTAATTAGCATATATGTTGAATTTGTAAGCATCAGTTTTATGAATCTAAAAATGGTAATCCATTCATTGATCTTCTGCCGATATTCTGTTGTAAATAAATGCCTACTAATTGTCATTTTTTATGTTATTTACTATTTATTTTAGTGAAATGGAATAAAAAACTAAGCAACAATTCTATTGGATTGAGAGTTGGATTTTTCAGAAAAAGAATTTAATTCTTTCATAGCATGTCCAAATTCTGCTGAAATGATGGCATCTTCAGAAATAAACCATTCATTGAAATGGCAAGTTATATATCATCTTAGATGGAGGAAGATAATAAATATTGCTTTCATCAATTGAAAATAATATATTTAAGCATATTTTTGCAAGAAGATTTTATTATTTTATTAAAGGTATTAGTTGTGTATTTTAGTAAATATGTGGTGGTGTGTGTTTTTTGGAGTTATGTGATTTCTGAGATTCATTGATTTATTTTTCTCATATAAATAAGGAATATGGGCTTTCATTGTGACCTACTCCCTTTTTGGTCCACCCACTTGTTTTGAATCAGCAGACATAGGATATCTTAAAACTTCTGTTAGGGACCTCTGTTGGTTATTTACATAAGGAAAAAAATGGATCATTGCTGTTAATGAATAAGAGGTTTAAGAAATACTCCAAGAGCCATTATGTCAGCAGTTTACATCTTTACCCCTGAGACAGAAACCTAAATCAAGGTAAAAGAAATGGATTAACTGGTTAATCTGAAGGTAAAAACTCTAGTTACTTCCCTATTGTTTAAATATCTTAATTTTGTAATTCAATTCAGTTTTCAAACAATTCATAATGTAGAAGAGAATGCTAACATAAAATACTTAGATTGTGCTGAAAAGGTTATGTGAAGATTAGTGATAACTCAAACCCATGCATCCCTTCTGTGAAACTTAATGACCTGTATAGATCCAGAAACCCCTTGTTGAGAATCACTTGGTCACTTGGAATCAATTTGGTAAATGTACATAATAGATAATTTCAAATAATTGGTTTGTTTGAAGTTAGAAAAACCTTGCAAGAGTAATATTGAAGTATCATATTCTGCTTGAAATTAATGTCAGATCTTATTACAATATTGGTAGTTTTCCAGTTGATTGTTATCCTGTCAGTTCATTTTTGATCACCATCAAATTTTTTGCCAGGGGTAAAATGAATTGGCTCTTCTCTCCAAATTTTTCCTCATGGTTATGTTTTTATGCATTTCATATTTTCTCTTTAATTCTATTGTTCCTTAAGGAATGCCTTTTTTTAAGACGGAGAAAAATATGTTTTTATATGTAACTTTTATGACAGTTTTTGTATGATTTTAGACTGCCCAATTCTAATGGCATTATTATATTTCCATTCACCTGTGTTTGAGATTCACAAAAATTTCAGTAACAATGGGAACACCAGACTTGCGTAAGAAGGATTTGCTAGAGACTTTCAGGGTAGGTTCGCTGCTCTGAAGTAACATATACTTCATTGACTTTTGACACAAAAAATCCTTTGTTTATGCAAAATTGGCATTTGAAAATCGGAGTTAGGCAACCACGCAATACACACACATTACCATGGATATCGCGAAATTTTCCATGTAGGAAAGTACCTTTTCTAATTTTTTGTTGAAAAATTACTCATATTTTCGCTTTAAATTTCAACTTCTAACCTTTGAGATATTACTAACAGTTTTCGTTGGCATTTATCCAAATGTAAGTTAGATAAGTACTCCGTAATCTATTATGTATAGTCGGCACTCAGCTACACATACAGCACATTGGCGTCCTAAACCACAAGCATCGTTTGACTTGGCCTTTTTATGTCGTATGGTCTCCAACAGAGAATTCCTAGGAAAAGTGAGATTTCCATCCCAGCTATTATAGGTTCGATTGTAGAACTTCCCACTTTTTCCTTAAGAATTCATTTTTTGGATTTTCATAAATATTTTTAGAGTACTACCCCTAGAGAATTTAGAATCTAGATATTATTGGTAGTTGTGGATTTCCAAAATAACGGAGAGTGATTGTATTTCTTACAATATGGTCTTACGCCAGGCTGATACGAAATTCTCATATAAGAAATGTATTGCGGAGAATTTAAGACATTTTTTTAATATGGTAGAAGTTTTTTACTTGATATGATGATTGCGTTAGGCAAAGCGGTTACCCATTAGCCCCCAATACTTAAACACTCGTAAATAGTGTCACAAAAAATAATAGTATACCTTACTAGCGAGTTATAATATGCAGCATTCATTTTTCTTTTTGTCGTCTTTGAATTTTTACTGATCGTGTACCAGAGAGAGTATCAACAAAGAGCATCAAAAATGTTTTGTTAGCTGGATAATATAAATGTTAACCGAGTATTGGTTCTTCCTCTTCCAAAGGGAGTTATCAGAAGGTATTCAGTGGGAACAGTGGGAAGGAGAAGGGGCTTCTTAATGCTGAGAAGGAAAGACACCATTTATCGTTGGGAAAGAGATATTATTCAAGGTGGATCGAAAGTGGAAAAATTTTCAATAATTGAGAAATGGACTCATGATAGATTTTTGGAAGCAAGGGCATCATGTGAAAACGTCACAACCAGGACTCAGCAGCAGTGGGCTATTGTTGCAGCATTTTCAACTCCTTTCAGATGAATTCAAGTTTTCCGCGTCGCAGTCTTGGGTAGATTGTTTTAAAAGAACCCAAATAATAAATCAGCGCCTCGCCACCAATTATGTCGGAAAGAGGGATTGTATATCAATAAATGATGTAATTCTTGCAGCGTAGAATTTTGAAAAACAAACCAGTCTGTTAATTGAAAGGTTCGATCCAGATTACGTGATCAATACAGATCAAACAGGATGCGAATACCGTATCAATGTGCGTCGAACCTTATCGTTTCAGGGAGAAAAAAAGAACAGAAGTATTTTTAGGAAGTATCAATAGGATATCTCACTGGATTGTTGGTGTCAAAAGTCAATGAAGTATATGTTACTTCAGATCAGAGAGCCTACCCTGAAAGTCTCTAGCAAATCCCTGTTACGCAAGTCTAGTGTTCCCCTTGTAAGTATGGAACTCATGATTATAGCCATGTACTACTTCATCCACTCTGATATCCTTTCATGTCATTGTCCAATTATGGAAATATTATACATTTTTTAAAGTTCGGAATATTGAAGTGCAGCTATAGAATCAAAGAAAATGACGCCTTTTTATAGCAAAGAAAAGAATTACATTACCTAATTTACCTTCTACTTAGGATTAAATTAACTCTGTGTAATAAAGTGGTGGGAACATGCTGGGGAACTCTGCTAAATCCCTTCATGGGAACGTTCACAGTTGCTTCAAGGTAAACAAACTGGTACTGATGACTCACACTGCTAATGGTAAGCAGTAGCATTAACAGGGTAGCTTTTATAGCAGTGCTCATCTGTGGAAACAGTTTCATTCAAGCAGTATAATCTTCAGACTGCATGGGATATAGCTGGTCTTCAGGGTTATGAATCTAAGACGACATTTCATCTGTCTACCCTTTTTATACCTTAGAATTATCCTGCAGAGTCTATACTGCGTCTGTGAAATAGGCTTTTATACTAAAGACAAATATTTCTTAGATTTTCGTATGTGCATACGTTTTCATACACCAACTATGATTGAAAATTACAGTATTTTTTGATACATTCGCTTATAGTTTCTTGGAGTTAAAAACATAAGCACCTTAAAATAAAGTATTTTTCGTCATTTGAAATAGTTCCTTAGAATGATTAGAATTTGAATTAATGATAAGATGTGTTAAATAATCCAGACGAATAATACATGGAAAACTGAATCGAGTACAGAAGACGTTTCAGTTAATAAAATAATTATATTTAAAAAAAAATGAGGCTGAATGTGATTTTAGGATTTTATGAATCGGAAATTTAAAATATATGAACATCTTTCATTAAATCGTTCTTTTTCAATTACGTATGAAGAGAAAGATATTTACTTAGTCGTAGATGGTTTTGTGTTGAACGAGGATGAAAATCAATCAGAGATGTGTTGTGTAATGTTTATCAGTAGTAAGATATTTTTTGATAAGTTATAAAATACTCCAATTCTACTCGAAGTTTGCCAGGCTTATGTAACAGTACTTAAAAT
>KZ308631.1:413217-449283 GCA_000376725.2 Ladona fulva
GTAATAGAGTGTCCCATTAAGTTTTCTGTTTCTTCTATCAACGTTTTTAATGGAATATTCCCTTTAATTGCTCTTCAGTTAAAATTTAAAATAATTTTTCTCTATTATAGAACGTTAATTCGACTTTTCAAGATTAAGTACGTAAATGCTGGCGTTGGTTGCTGGTACTTGCGCGTTTAAATAAATGCAAAAATTTCCATGCGCGATATACAATGGAAATTTCATTAACATTAGGCGGAGATATTGTTGAAACTCCTGATTTTTTGCTTGTATTATTCGTTTATTTCCTCATTCATTTGTACATGGAAAAGTGCTTAAGATGGTAATTTGTCGCTCGTTGTATACAAAATAACCCAATATTTTACAATCGATAGATTCAGTAGTTACTGAGTGTAACCCTATAAAGATAAAGACAGAAATAACTGTGTCCATGTTCCACAGAAAATCTCTTTATTAGCGACCGGTTTCAACTTATCATAACTGTAATGGCCTGATCGTAACTATCATTAGTTCAAACCGGCCCCTAATAAAAAGATTTTTTGTGGAACATGGACACAGTTATCTCTGTCTTCTCATAAATATTTTAAATATTTATTATTGTTGACCTAATAACGGCTATACATTTATTGAAACCAATAGTTTTTTATAATAAAACTTGTGGACGTTTTACATCGTGATGCCCCCTTTCTACAACGCAGTTCCATAAAGTAAAGGCTGCATCAATTGAAAGTTTTCGTAATTTTGAATATTTATCGCAAGGGTTGTTTCGGGGTAAAGGGTCAAGTAAATGTTGGTATCCTTCCCGATAATTTAAATTGAATATCCCTCATTAGGATAAGCTGCTGCAATTTCCTTATCGTCTAACCTAAAAACGCCAGAGCGTGTTCCATAACCGTATGCTCCATTAACTCCATTACCCTGACGGTGTAATAACGCCTCAACGGTTTAGGGGTAGCCGACATGAGTCGAGGACCGGCCTCACATCGACAAAATCGACCGCCTAGGCCCAACTGAAGTCTCCCGGTCTTCGGTTTAAATCCAAGATTCGACTCTAAACCGCTGAAACGCGGTCTGTCTGGGGACAACACTGCACTGGGAATGGGCAGCGGGGTTTGGATATTCCATTCACTCGAAAGGCTTCATTGATTGGTTTCTTCAAGTGTACCCTCCGAAGCGCCGCGAACGCAAATGAATATGTCACTGTGTATCAATAATATAAACTTATACAAATAACAGACTAACATGTTAAATAAGATGATAGATTCCCCAAAAAGTTTGAAAGATGATAAGTTAATTTTTATTAACATCTTAAACAATACAGCGTGAAATAGTAGGCCAATTGAAGTGGCGCGAAGAAGGCATAACATTATCGAAAACGATAATAGCAGTTTTCTGAATTTTCATCATCTGGTACTATTTTCTTTTTTATATGATTATATAAAACCTAAAAGTTTAAACTGCAACTTTTGTAACTGGCAAGGAATGAGATGGCATACGCATAGTTTGAAATATTGTAATATTCGTATAACTGTTAGGTAACTGCGCGTATCGAATATAAAAAAAGAATCTATTTATTAACATTCGACAAGAAACTGATAATAAAAATGGTTCCGAATATATACGACCATTTTTGTCGATTTTGGTAGTCATCACTTCCGTAATGTATATTTCTCCCTATATTTTGATTTCTTACGCGGATATAATCTCTTTAGGATGTTTGCAAACTTTTAAGGTATTACCGTGTTTTATACGAAATTCATGACAAAATTATGCTAGGTAATAATTTTCCACCACCGACGTCATCCTGCCTGGATGACGGCGGTTTATAATCATCCGCCCAGAAAACTCTTAACAGAATATTTTCCAAATAAATATCCTGGAAACCAATTAGTAAATAATCTTTGGTAAATTTCAGAAACTTATTCTACTTAAGTATTTCATAACCTCTGTGGAGCAAGTCATCCTTTCAACCCTGATCATATGGGCCAAATCCGGCAACCCACAAGTTTCACGAGAGTTTTTATCTCCTATAATTATGAGTTTAATGAACTACGGATGAAAGTTCATCGTAAAGACCTTAAGTACTCTCCCCAATTACCAAAATCCCCACACCTTTCATAATTCTAGCTGCCGACTGTGAGTTGGCTCTTTCGGATTTTCCATCAGCTGGTTGCTCGGAACTTTCCCCTTCTCTTTTATCTGGCGATTTACCACCAACGCACGAAGAGGTATGCGATAAGAAGTGTCAGGTGAAAGGTAAATTTTGTGAAGCAAAAACTGACTAAGGCTAGCATTCAAATTTTCGAGAGGATCTTTGCGAATCACAAAGAAAATATAAAATAATATTTATATAAAATTATATATTATAAGTACACTATATTTTTCCACAATCTGAGCATCATAAACGGCCGTTCAACCATCATTCTGTGGCAGCATTGCACGGCAAATTTTCTTCGTGATTACCACTATTATTCCATCTAGATTAGATTCGTAGGCCTCTTGGCTCCTTTATTGATGCCATTCTCTTTACTATATTGAGATCAACTGCACTGATTATATTAGGAGTATCACCATTGTGTAATACGGAATCCCGCGAGACTTTAACGGTATCTCCTTGCTCAAAATAATAGACACACGTTCGACAATCGAAACCACTAGGCCTTTGCTTACGCAAACTTTGCTTACGAAACCACGCCATATTCATAAATTACCACGTATATTGAGATTTACATTTAAGATAATATTTTCTCTAATTTACTCTTACAAATACATTATATATGGCCATAATATCATCTTCTTACCTCTCAGACATTCTTTACCTTTCTTGTCAACATTTTACAGTGCGACACTCTGGCTTCTCCAAACTTAAATAAACTATCGATTACCATTATTAATTGTTGGAGCATTAAAACAAAGTAGCCGGTCTTGAGCATTTCATTCGAAGTAACGACTCAGACACTTTAGTCCGAAGTTTCCGAATTATAGGCACAGAAAGCTATCTAACAGATGATATTAACGACTATGAAGGGTTCCTTTAAATTTTAGGAACATCATAAACTATGTACAAATTGTTGCGGGTATCGTTGCAGGAGAAAAAAACTGGATAAAGGACTTCCTTTCCTATAGAGAGCAACGCGTAGGACTGGATGGAGTCAGTACTAACCTGGTTAAGTTGACCACGTGCGTCGCACAGGGTAGCGTAATTGGACCGTTAGTATTTGTAGTATGCACCAACGACCTTAGTTTTGCGGACGACAGGGAAATTTACAGGGAAATAGAGCGAGATAGCGAGAGAGGATAGATTAACACTGTCGAATGACTTAGATAAAATTATGTAATGGTTCGATTATTGGCAATCAGAGCTAAATGTAGACATATGTTCAGTAGTCGACTTCTTGAAGGAAAACCTATTATTAATTGTTACTCGTACAGTCTCCGTGGGATGAACTTATGAAACTTATGAACTGTAGAATCGGTCAAATATCTTGGAATAACACTCACGAATAATTTAACATGAAGTATCCGTAATATATGCGAAGAGCACTTAAAAAACACGGCTTCCTTAAGAGAATAATCTGTAAGAGCAAAGATAATGTACTCGAGCGATGTTATTTTGCGTTAGTTAGGCCTCATCTTGAGTATGCATGTATTACTTGGGACACTGTCGATAAGTGTTGTATTCGGGAATAAGAAAAGGTGTAGCGAAAGGCGAAACGTTTTCTGAAGAATTGTTACAATAAGTCAGTGAGCGTTACCGATTCTCGTGGACGTAGGATGAGAATATTTAGATGCCAGATGATTTAAGAAAGGCTTAATTTAGTAAATAAATTCAGAGTCAGCACGTTCACAGATGATATCATAGACATAACGCATCCTCCATGTTACATAGGCCGTTCTGATTCTGATAAAGATCAGGTAAATACTTTGTAGAACGATTCGATTCAAGAATTATTTTTTTTCCGCGAACGATACGCAAAAGTAATTGATTGGGGGGAGTAAAGTCGCAGTTTTTCATTGCAATTCTGGATTAAATTGTGCTTCCGTAATTTGCAACAAGTTTTGAAAGTATCATAATGAAGATCATAAAAATGCCTTTCGTATAAATTTACAAGCTAGAACTACCTTGATTTAAATATTTCTGGAGCGCAATTTTGTCTTCATGTTTTAAATTCCAATATATACCCCAGAAAAAGCAATGGAATATATCTCATAATCTATTTATTACTCTTTAATTACGAGTAAAATGTACTAGACCCGTCGTAAATCCGTTGGCAGTAACTGATTAATTGGCTTTAACTTTAGGTATACATGAGGAAATGAGCTCGGGGACGTCGGTCGGAGTTTCTTTTACTATAGTAGTAGTAGTATTGTTAAAAGTGCTTCGAAAGCTTAGGACATTTCGCACGTAGGCCCCCACCGGGAATTAAACCCGGGACCGCATTCACTTAAGTCGAACGTCTTGCCCACTTGGCTAACGGGAGCATCTATATTTTACAATAATTGTGAGAAAATAGGAAATGATTGGTAGTATAATTGGGATATGGTACTAATTCGTAATAATGATAGTATGCATTAAATATACGCAATGCAAGAGCTAACAGATAATATAAATAAAGGAAGGCTGGTTTTAGACTAACTTAAGAGTTATGGAAACTGAAACGCTGAAGGGAATCGACACATTGCTAATTAAAGAATATAATTACCGATGGAAGACTAGGATGCGGAATTTTTCCATGCTCTTCGTCTCAAAAGTGCAAAATATTAATTTTCGTTGAAGGTATGGGGGAAATTTTTCTTATAAGCTGGTACCATGCGAGAATTTTCACCCTTGTATTAGTTACAAGTGGTTTTAAATTAGAACATCAGTTAGCAAAATTATGAAACATGCATGGACCATTGCCAAAATAAAATCTTAAGGATTCTGTTTTACCCTGAATGAAGAGATGACCCTTATATCAGATACTGTGTAGACTGGGAAACCTTTCATAATTTCAAACGCCTCATGTGAAACCCTCGCATTAAACCTCACAATTTGGCTCCATTTATCGGATAGTTTCATAAGATAATGTCTTAAATATTTTAATTAATAACATATTTAGTCCCATTCTCTATGGAAATACAGTAAAGAAGGGGTAGGAAAAGATTTCGTAATAATAATATCATGTATTCAAAATATGAAGTGCAAAAGCTAACGCACAAGTACGCAAAACTAATTTTAGACTAACTTGGGAGTAATGGAAACTGCTACGCTAAAGGGAATCGATATATTGCGAATTAAGGAATATAATTACCAATGGACGAATAGGATGCGGAATTTTTCCATGCTCTTCCTTTCAAAATCTCCCTTTGGGTAGAAGGCATGAGGGAATTTATTGGTATCAGCTGGTATCATGCGAGATATTTTATTCGTATATTAGTTACGAGTGGCTTTTTATTAGAACATCAGTGAGCGTAATTATAAAAAAATGTATCGACCGTTATCGACATAAAAGATTAGTGTATCCCTTTTCCCATGAATGAAAAGATAATAACACTATAAATGCATAACTAGTTAATTAAATTGGGAAAATTCTGCCTTGAACATCGAAAACAGAGGTAAAAAATCGAAGATCGTTGGAGACTCGCACTCATACGTTAAAGTGAAAGGGACCGAAAGAAAAATCAAATATCAATGTACGTTGGAAAATCTAATAGTCTCTATTGCAGAACATTTTCACGTCGGCTGAAAACGACAAAGAATACGCGAAAGGGAATATGTACATTGGTGACAAAACGTAACGCACCAAACGTTATTGATAGAAAACAAATATCAAAACTGCTATAAAAAAGAGTTCAGAATGGTATATTTCTAGAGTTTTCGTTGCTCGTTTATATAAGTGATTTTTTTATGATTGAAGTTGCAAGCACTAATTACCAATGATTAAAAATATAAATTGAAATCTATGGGAGATTATATCGAAGTAAACGACTTTATCACTGTTTCAGTACACGAGAGGTTTTTTTATGGCGTGAGAAAATTCGTAAAAGGTACCCCTTTCAACGTTTCAGATCGGGAGTCAATCTTTACACATAATACGACAATCCGAAGAACCATTACCGGAAAGGAAAAGCATATAATCACCTATGAATATAAACTATGAAACATACAAAAAAAGTCAAATGAAAAGTATTGCTGTAGGGATTTGAATTAATGCGTGACAAAAAGTACCATATACAAGTAGGAAGATTCTCATTCTTATCTCTCAAATATTTTAGACTGGGGAACCTTTTTTAATTCCCAACGCCCTTTGCGATGCACCTCAAATTTTGCCTCTAATTATCGAGTGCAATGCCGTAAATTGATAAGATAATGAATGAAAATTTTGAAATATAAACGAAAATATGAATCCCTAATTTAATAACAAATGCTTGTAAAATGCAAACGCGTTTATATGGTACTAGCAAAAAGCAAGCAGGTTGCATTTTTATAGTTTTCGTATTAGTTTATTGACGGAACTTCAAGGAATACACATCATATATACGTATGTGCGATAGAGAGGTACGTTATTGTCCTAAAAGGAGCGATTTGTCTTTTACATAGTTGCTCTTTGTTTATTGCAGAATGTGCAACTGACGCAGTAAAGATATCTTCTTTCCGTTCCACATTGTTATAAGATAAAGAATTTAACCGCTAAGTAATGACTTAATTACTTCACTTCACCCCAACTTCTTTATTCAAAGAAACGAAGTAACAAAATATTTTGAATTTCTGTGATTATACTTGGAGGTAAACCTGACAACATTTCAAAGTTCGGAAACTCAGCAGGGAGCCTAAGGCCACTAGGCTCTCTATCTCGTTAAAGCGCAAGGACGAAGGCTAGCATCATCTTACTCGTAATTTTAGCTCTTACTTCAATCGCTCCTCTAATATTGTTATAGTTATATAGTTATAACGGTTCTAAACGACTATTTTTTAATTTCTAAATCCTTGTAGTTGGGATGCTCACCCCATACTAATAATCAGTAAACGGAGTAAAATTTGAATTTTTATCGTTTCTTATGTTGTGCTCCACAGATGATTCAAGTGTAGCTTTTACTTAGAGACGAGTTAAAGGAAATTATTAGACTCTTAGTATACCAATTATTTTTAATTTCGACGAAATTCTTTCGAGTGAAATGCCGTATTTTTTACAGCCTTTATGTCAATGGCTTTCTAATTCCCTCACATTTGAGAAGGGTGCTGTTTTGACAGACCAAAAGGAAACAAAGCTTCCTAACCTTCTCCTTTGCCTTTGTTATTATGAAATGGATGACTTAAATATTATTTTCATTATAGACATTATTAAAATGCTTCCCCGCAATAGTATCAGGCGATAAGACATTCACAGAAAGAGGCCTTTTAGGAAAAACACTTTTTATCTATCACTTTAGTCTTTGTTACTATGAACGACATGAATAATATCATTATTATAAAAATAGTTAAAAAACTGCAGGAAATTTTTTCAGGAGATATGATGTGCTCAGAAATTCTTTATCGGTCAATAACTATGTAATAACTTTTCGATTTCGCTTAATGTAACCAGATCGGCAGTTGTTTGAAACTATCTGAGCGTCCGCAGTTACTATATAGTTTCGATATTCTTTATTCAGAAAAGATAACTATTGCAGTTGTCTATCTGTGTAGCCTCAAACTATATTATAATGAAACTTTTCCTAAGATTATTTTGAATTCGATTTTCAAATCGATTCTAACCCAGTAGGTGTTAGAATTTATTATTGAAATAATTTTCTATTTTCTAACCCATCACGTTTCGCATTCATGAATGAAATATTATAGGTAGTTAATGGAGTTTATTTCTGTTCCAATATTCCGTTTACATGTGTGATATGTAAAATTTAGCAAATTAATTAGTTGTGGATAGTATTCAATACGGAAATAAATGGTCATTCCACAGTATATATATTCAGACGACTTTGGTTTACGTAAGCTTCTAGATTTTAAGCTTTTAAGCCCGGTAAGTATTTATGGCAAATGTGAGGTAAAGGTAATTAATGCAAATTAATGACAGGGAAAGCGACGCGCTTAAATTTGTGAAGCACTAGTCTTGAGAAAGCTTTTGGGAGAAACCATGGTTTATGTAGCAACCATTCTTTTCATCTTTATGTTAATGTTTGAAACCATGGTCGAAGAAGAATATATTCTATGGAATTATTAGGGTTTTGCCATTTTATTCGTCATCGAAAATACGGAATTACACCAAATGTTCCGGAGATTAGTACACCCGAGTAGATGTCAAGTATATGTTTCACCGAAGCTAAGCTACTATAATCTAATACTCTAAGCTATTCTAAATTAGATTGATATTTGTTTTCCCTTTCGTCGCTTTCACTTTAATGTGTGAGTGCGGGTCTCCAACGACCTTCGATTGTTCTATCTCTGTTTTCGATGTTCAAGGCAGAATTTTCCCAATTTAATTAACTAGTTATGCATTTATAGTGTTATTATCTTTTCATTCATGGGAAAAGGGATACACTAATCTTTTATGTCGATAACGGTCGATACATTTTTTTATAATTACGCTCACTGATGTTCTAATAAAAAGCCACTCGTAACTAATATACGAATAAAATATCTCGCATGATACCAGCTGATACCAATAAATTCCCTCATGCCTTCTACCCAAAGGGAGATTTTGAAAGGAAGAGCATGGAAAAATTCCGCACCCTAGTCGTCGATTGGTAATATTTCTTAATTATATTTCTGAATGTGTCGATGCCCTTTAGTGTATCATTTTCTAAAACTTCTAAGTTAGTCTGAAACCCGTTGTTCTTTTTTTTTAACTGTAAATTTTGCAGTGCGTATATAAGATTTATGGTAGTTGTCTGGATGCTTTTTTATATTCAGAAACTTGCCCCTTATATATTCAAAAAGGTTTTAAGGAGATAATACGTCGAGAAGTAGCTAATGAGATGTACCGATTTTCTTGTACAATTTACATAAAGGAATATTTAACCTTCCCTGGCACCGAACTATGGACCTACATGGAAGCGCTAAACTTTGACTACAAAATATAGTCACGAATGTTATTCACATCTCATTGTCAGATAATCTGGCTTCGCAGAAGGTGACCTAAATAAATTATATGTTATAAAGTGTAAATTGAATAGACAAAATTTGAAGGCCGAACATCGAACCGAGGGTAATTTAGGAGATGTGTACTCAAAATGCAGAAATCTGAAAAAGAGAATCTCCTCTAGCAACCATAGCATAAAAAAGCCTATAGATTAGGTGAGGTATTAATACACCCCCTAACGTACGCCACTGCGTATCAGGTATCAGGGCGATATCGAAACGGGAAATAGCTCAAAATATAATCCGAGTTTTCTGTACATTTCTTATGGAGTAAAAGTTAACGTGCCCTGGGTTCAAACCTACTAGAAGGATGGTGTAGTAGGATCAATTCAGAAGTTCTTAAGCTTGAATGTGAACTAAACCTATTAAACCTATTCATTTTCCGAATTTTTGCAGTTTGGCTTTTCAGAAAGTGCCCCGAAAAAACTTTTTAAAAGCAACCCCATGTAAATCTTACGGGTGAAATTTGATCTGTCCTAGCATCGAACCAAGTATATCTGCGATATGAGTCCACTCTTATTACGGATTAGAAGTTCCTCCAGGTAGTTAGATGGCGAAAACGTATCGGAGAGTATCTCAAATTAGGTTTCGAATTTCCTGCACATTTCTTATGGAGAAATATTTAATCCACCCTGGTATCGATCCAAGGATCAATTTGTTAAGCTTAAATATGAAATTCAGGCACAAATAGTATTCATATGCCAAATTTTAGTCATTTCGCTTTTCGATAAGTGCCCGAAAAATTTTTTAAAAGACCCCCTATGTATCCCTTACGGGCGAAATTTGATGTGTCCTATCTTCGAACCTATGGTCACTAAGGCAGAAGTCTTTACGACATGCGATAGATATCCATATATTCCAACGATATCGTCAATTTCAACCGTCGGAACGGAACGGAACATGCCCTCAAGGAAGTTTTGAAAATCCGCTCCATCTGTTTAAACGGGAAAAGTGCCTTTATTGGGGCCTCATAGGATCGAACCCATGATATTGAGGATCGATGTCTCAATTATTCCTTTTTGACAAAGTCGGGGTCTTTACGCAGAAAAATCACCGGGTTTAGCCTCGGAGCTTTTCGTTTAACCTCGGAGTTTGTATCGCATATATCGTACATATCCGGAGAAGCGTCTATATATAATGGATACTTGAGAACTAATATACTCATATATTTCAGTAAATGTTGATAGGAAAGGTATATAATGTCTGGGAAATAAGAATTTAATGGCATTAAATAATTTATTTGTAATAACAAATTAAAGGAATTAAAGGAAAATCTTGCGCAAAAAAAGACCTAGTGGTTTCAATAGTCGACACTTGTCTATTATTTTTAGGCAAGGAACTCAGAGTATATAGAGGAATGTCTCGCGGGATTTTGTGTCATACCAAGGCGATACTTTCATTGTTAGGTATCTAAAACGGAAATATCTGGCTTATATTACGCATCTACACCTACAAATGATCTTTCTAGCCACATTTCGGTAATAGGCTGAGTGGCATTTTTGCTGAGTTTTCTCTTGACATTTGATCGACTTATAAAATGGGATGGGCTCATAACATCCAATGTCTTTTTGAGGAAGTATATACTCGATATTATGGTCATTGAATTATGAAGGATGGACGTATAAACCAAGTTTAACTGAAGCCTAATAATCTTTTTTTAAACGATTGCTATCGTATTTGAATAGTATTTAGGGAAATAGCTGCGATCAATCTCTCAAGGGAATTGTTTACGTGTTATTAGGACCGGCCGCCCCCCTTTATTTTACTTTCTAACGTCTACCGGTTTGGTGATGACGCTGGTGTCGCCACGTACCTTTTTTAAAATTATTTGAGTGTCAAATTTCATATAATTTTAGAGGGCTCTCTCAAGCCTAGGAACGCCGCCTTGTGTGAAGTGTTAGTGACTATATCCGAGAAGGCACGAGGGTGTGAAGTTTGTTGGCCAATGACGTATGGGTCCGCGGATCCTCAGCTGGACATTGGGCGCCGAGTTCAGAAGTATGTGGTATTTGCCCGGCCATTATCCCACTTTCCATTTTTATTTTCCAATCTCTTCTAATTTCAGCAATTATTTTATTTACGTAGACATTTATCCATTTGTCGTAGAAGGGAATCGACCTCTGATGGTCAAATTTATTGACATCTTAAAAAAACTCCAAAAACAATCAACAAATGATTATGAAATGAAATGCGCATGTAAACTTAAACTTTTTTGATGGCTTTATGAGTTTTTTATGTTATTAATTAGCATTTATCGTGTTTAAGGCCAATTCCAACCTCCTTTTTCTTTGCATTTGAAACAAGCAATTTACGTGAGATCATCGGCTATGGGTCACGAACAAACTTCTTGAAAGCGCCTACCTCTGAACCCTTTCTGATTTACTAACTCTCCGGATGACGGATAAGTCTTAGTTAAGGAAAGATGATATGCATTGGTCAGATTAAGGAGATTTTTTTGCTATTAAAACTACGGGATAAAACAAATCTCTTCTGAGAGTGACAATGAAGTTAGATTCAGAAAGTTAATTGTTCTAATTCTAATTTATTTTGTCAAAATTGACAATAATGAGGCGTGCAAAAAAAATTGGGTCATTGCAACCTTACCTTAATGTTGCTTGTAAAGGACATCTTCTATTATTGATCTATCTTTATCTTTGATCTTAACTTGTGCTTCACCATAGCTAATCTCTAATAATTGTATCTGGGAGAAAAGGAGATGATTTAGTCTAATTTTTAAGTTTTGCTTGCTTTATTAGTTTGTTCCAGTTTCTCTCCATATTTTGTGTAACGTCATTCATCCTCAAACTACCTTTTAAAACACATTTTCTCTCCTCTTGCGTTTGACGGTATTTCGTTGGTATCGAACGTATATTCTTCTTCGCTTGAAATATAATTTCATTCTCATTGGTATTTTTACTATTTTAAAAGACTTTTATAAATTCCATATCGTTTCTCACCTGATGCTTGCTAAGCGTCTAAAAATTTGTCATCCATACTGTTTATTTCAATCGTTGGAGTTCATTAAGCTTTTCCGGATATTTTTCCCATTGAAAAAGAAAATGTGGTTGTTTTCAAAATTCCTTAGGGGTTTTTCCGAGACACGTATCAGGTCATCAATTTCAAGCAAAATATTTGAAGAAAAAACAGTGAATCGTGCATTGAGCGAGTAGGGCATAGCATCGAGGAAACTGGGAACTGGGGAATACTTCGTTCCTTCCGAATTATGCCTAGTACTGCATTGAAGTACACAACATCTTGCGCTGGGATTGACCTTTTCTGGTCTGAAGTAAGTTGAAGAATGAAGCTTCCTATTGGGGATCTGTCTTTGATGTTCTTCTCTCGGTTTGACACTGTTACAAGTTTGGTAAAAAGTTACGGGATGCGTGAATTGTGTGGAAGGTTTCAAGGGAAGGGAAAAATCTGAGGCTATTCCCAGAAGAGAAACAGAGTTCTTTAGCGTTAGAATGGTATCCTCGTCCCAACGGACGTGACCTTTGAGAAATCGACTCTTCATGACTCAAAATCGGCTTCTGTCGGGGACTTTTGTGGTACGTTGATTCTTCAGTCATCACACTCTTTGTAGGACTGAATGTCTTCAACTTTTGCGAGTGTAGAATATTGCTTATAATTTTTCGTTGGGAAGAAGTTAGGCGTATTATATCAGTTTTTACTCCGGGGAATAAAGGCGTGGCTGTGAACTGTGTAGCGCAACCTTAACTTCACACATTGTATTTATGTGTCCACAATAGCCTTCCTTTAGCGTGGCGGGGTCTGAACGGTTCATAATGCATAAATATTACAGCAGTAATAGAGAGTATTCCTCGAATACGTATATACGTGAAATACTACACATAAGCTTATTCCAGTAGTTTTGTGTGAAGGTTAATTTCTAAGTCGAATGCCGTAGAACAGTGTTTCAAAACCGGTGGGACGTGTATCACTGTGGTTGTTAACTTTTCCCAGCTGCTGGCACCTCGTGAATTCTCGAAATGTGTTCTCGCATCCCTTGCAATAATATCAATCTTTTATAAACTACAGAGAACGACGATTGAGCGCTCTGCACTGTAAATTATAAAGGAAGGTTTACCGTAGGCGAACTCCCATAAAATTCATAACAAATAATCTTTTAGTCGTTCGTCACTATTTATATTTAGTCACTTGTCTCTTTTTATCATAACGTTTCGCACCTCATGAACAAGTTTCTTGCTCCTCCAGAGGGGCATGCACCACTGGTTAAGAACCATTGCACTTTTGGAAGCTCCGTGATTATTAGGTGGGACTCGAGAAGTTTGATACCATTTCATTTTGTCGATTTTATTAATTTACTTTAAAACATTTAGCTTCTTTTTGAACAAATACTCCGGGAACGCTACCGCCATTCTTAACGGCGCTAAATATTCGTAAGCCTTGAATTACGACAAAGAAAGGAAAACTAATTTTTCCTCCCTTAGCGGGACTTTACTGTTACGAGGATAGGAAAAGTGGGTTTTGATACCATAAAGGCTGGAAAACGCCGCTGTGGATGGTAAAATATATAGGTTCAATTTTCCAAAAGGTTCAAAAGAATTTCTAATGTTACTACGATTTTCGCTTTCTGTTGATTATGAACAGAGGAAGCCAATTAGAATATTTATATAGAAATCCTCACCGTTACTATGATATACTCAGAGTGAACAAGGTATCGATTCCAAAAAATTCCAGGAAAAGGGTTTAGGTGACTTGGCACGATAATACGTGTACCTAGGAAAATTCTTCAGGAAAACGGACATGAAAAAAGTCTTTCGGAACCGGGACAGGAACCCGGGCCTCCCAATTGCCGGTTGGTATCCGGTGTGAGCTATCCATTGGATTATCCCACCGGAACATTTCTCCATGCCGTTTGGGAGACTCCCGGTTCCATAGGACTTTTTTCATGTCCGTTTCTCCTTCCAATAAAATCTGTTTTCCCTTTTAAGGATTTGATTTCTCAGTTTAAGGATATTTTGGGGGTCTATTTTACTTTCAATTTATAAAATTTGTGATTAAGTTAAAGTTGTCGTTGTCATATTTTCCGATAAAAACTTATCTTTACCTTTTTGAAATAGTCTTATAATAGCATACACGTCATGGCATGATAATTTATATATCTTTTGTCACCAAAAATTGCAAAGTTGGGGACTGGAAATATGAGAGAAAGCCATCGAGATTTCTCCGAGATAAATGCGTTTCTGAAAGCATAAATTTAGCCTTGTCGCAGAATTGTAGAATTTTGATTGAGTTTTTCACCTGAGAAAGTGTGATCCGGGAAAATATCGAGTAGGAAAACAACACGTTTTGTCTCCAAAACTTCCGCTTACGTTCTTAACCTCACTTCCTGGCTAATTTTCCTTGTTTCTTTACTTTGTTATATAATTTGTTATAAAATACCATTATTTATTCATTTACTTTTCTTGAGACCTTTATGGAAGAATTTGGGATTTGGTGTATATCCAAGTATGCAGAAGGAATATGAAACCTTATAAAGTAAAATCATCCTCGTCGAGAAAAAGGAACGGCTAGCTTATAAACGTGGAGGTTCTTATCAACGTAGTTTCAACATTTTAACATATTATTGTTGATCAAGCGTTGAAGTATCGTTAAAAGTTAAAGCTTAGGTTACTTTGCACATATGTGCCCCTCCCGGGAATCCGGGGCCGCTTTAACCAAAGGCTAACGCACTACCCATTTGGCTTTATTAGAGCCTAAACTGCAAACACCTGCCAGTTAATAAACTCTGTTGCCAATAATACTTATAGCTGCGTTAACCTCCCAGAAGAAAGGGTTTATAGTACAATTGTTATCAATTCAATCGAGACTTCATGTTTATTAGAATGTCACTGCTTTCCTTTCAATAAAACTTCGATGCCCGGAATAACATAAAAAGTGAGAAGATAAAAGGCAAACATAACGTAAATATAGCATAAACATGGAAAGCAAGCTCCAAATAGAATATGATAATATACAATGAATCTCTGATTCTCCGTGAGATAGGACCTACTTTCTGCTTTTTCCATTCGTAAAGATTCTAAATAGCAATTTTATGTAGTTAAAGTCATAGTCTTTTTTATGTAGGTTATTCGACAGATGGGGTCATAATGCATCCCACCAGGAATCGAAGCCAGGACTGTTCTTACTAAAGGCGAACTCGTTACCCACTTCGCTTCAACGCGTTAGAATCTTCAGCAATAAGAGCGGTGTTTATCAATTATAGATTACTTACTTTCACTGATTTCTTCCACTATTTTAAATTAACCAATATCCTTTGGCTATCAATGACGGTTATTCTCTCCCTTTGATAAAAATTTAACTAGAGTCTGGATAGAGTAAACTTGCCCGCCGCTCTTTCTTTTTCTTGTCCCGCAAACGTATCCCACAACCCTTGCTGGTGCAAATTCACAGAGAAAGACAACACACTGAATAAGTAAAACCTTCCAAATGTATGCATTGCCACTGTTGGGAAAAATTATCACCGTATGTTTCCGCAGATAAGACGAACTTCAGGTAAGACGAGGAATACATTTTCGTCAAAGTTTGATAGTTTTAGTGTATATCTGTCCTATAAGACGACTTCCAAACTATCAACGGCCTATGAATTTAGTTTAGATCAGCTACCATCATCTGGATAATAATACTGCATAGTAATTATGTCCTGTTCATAATTTTTGCAATGAAAATTTTATTTTCTTGCATCTGGCAGCACTGTCTCGCAATTGTTGCAAACATTCGCACTGATTCAGGAATTTGGGTAATACATTTATGTAATTTTCAATCGATTATTTTGTATCTGTCCTATACGACGACCTCGAATTTTGGGGGGCCTTTTTTATGTTTCAACTATCGTATTATCTGCGGAAATATACAGTACCTGTAGAACGTGAGTAACACGTGTAGAAATATCGATAAAAGTGACGTAGTTTGAGAATTATACATAATAAGTACCATGAATATCATTGATTTCACCATTGTGTGGGCCTTCAAGATCTGACTTGACGGAATGTCTAACTGGAACATCAAAATTTTGATTTCTTATTATTTGCCACAGCATTACTGCCCTAAACTAAAAGCTGAAAATATCGCGTCCTCTGCCACATACACCATTCCGGTTTCTTGTCAATGTATATATTTATTTCTGGTACAACTTCTGAGCTGGTGACATATTTTCACCGTACATTCTTCCACACCACAACTGAGCATGAAACACCTCTAACCTTCTCCACTGTTCCTTAGTCCCCTATTTCTCGTCTCTACTTACCTTCTCTTGTTTATCGTACCTGAAGATTAACATTCAGTCCGAAACCATGGTAGTAAGCAAGAAGTGTGGATATACGATTGTATGCTCCGAATACCATTTATATTTGAAAACACAGTGTCTTATATCTTGAGCTATTTCTTGCATGTAGCCAACTGGAGTAATGTACTAGGCCCCTCAATTCTACCTTCACCGAGAACAATAAAAATAAGGATTAAAATATTCAGTCAGTTAGATATCTGAATCCACTAATAGCAAGATTTTGGGGCTCCAGGATAGCCAAGTGGGTAGCGTATTCGAATTTGATGCAAGAAGTCCCGGGTTCGATGCTCGGAGGGGACTCGAATGTGCGAAATGACCTTAGTCATTTCGACCGCTGTCGAAGCACTTCTAAGAATACCAAAGGCTCCCGGATAGTGAAGAGGACAACGCCTTCGACTTCGGAGAAAGCGGACCCGGGTTCGATTCCCGGTGGAGGCCTACGTGCGAAATGATCACGGCTGTCGAAGCAATTTTAAGAATACCACTACTTTAACAGCACCAATACGCTTGTACTTTGATTAAAATCTACAGAGGTGGCCGTGATGTTGTGGAAATTCATCATATAGACACAGATGTATACTTTTCCACAGAAACTTTATTATATGAACTACCGGTTTCGGCTACATAGCCATCTTCAGGTTCACAGAACTCTGTGAACCTGAAGATGGCNATACATAGATAATAGGTACAAATGCGAGGAATCCTTAAGGTGCACCTCCCATCGTACTAGATTCCCGAGAACGCCCAAGAGGTAATTACACTAAAAGAGATAATATTCCATTTTTCGGCGTAGTTTATTTTATTTTATCAGATGGCTATGTAGTATACATTTGTGTCTATATATACTTTGATTAAACCAACTAAACTATTTTTATAACTTTCACCAGTTTCTTATGTGCGTTTGTCAATTCAATAAATTTTCCATTAGAGTGACTTGAATGGTGTGTCGTATTTGTATAAGATTTAATCAAAACAGAAATGAAATCATTTCTAAAATACGGAGCTTTAGAGGTAAATTTATTTTCCAAATTCAATCAGAGTTCTTATTGAGCGGATTCGATTGAAGAATTAGATTAAAGGAAAGTCCAAATTATACGAAGTAGATCAAGAGGTTTAATATTAAAATTTCTCTCTGTGAAACTGAAAATAATGAAACGATATTTTCCTTCTACATACATCAATTTAATTAAACTGTCTCTCGGATGTACTCGGTGCGGCGGTAGATTTGAAAGTGCAGTCTTTTTGCATGTGAATTCTTCCTGCTCGTCTCGTCTCGGTGATTACTAATAGATTTCCTTTCGTTCGTCTGCTACATGCGCAAGCTGACTGGAGTTCTTGTGCTGCTACGGATTTGATTAGGAATGATTCATAAGGATTCGGAGAGCTCGCTGCACTTGATCCTCTTGCATAACCTGAGCAAACTGCAGAACCTGACCACTGCTGAGAAAATTCCACTTTTCGATCAGACCAGCTTTGCTTCAATCAAATATTTTCCTTAGGAATAATATTACGGAATTATTATATGAGCGAGAGAGAAGATGCACGAAGGAAAATTCTAAAAATAGAGGAAAGAAATCGTCCATTATGGTCATTTATTAATAATTTTGTTTTCGAAGTTTTATTTTGTGTCACCCAATCGAACGGTGCACCCCAAAAACTGATTCGTGTCATTTAAAGCAGTTTTCCAAGCGGTGAGACGCATACCACTATTGGGAGTCTGCATGGTGGGACTCGAGCTGGCATTGCCATTATACTTTATTAGTTTTACCATTTATTTGAATTTTTTTACTCTAGTGCTAACGAATTCTCTGCAAGTTTCACTGTTACTCATCAGCTAACGAGATATTCGTAAATTATTAAATTTCCTTAATAAGTAAAACATTAAATCTGATTTGACCAAGCTCAACTTTGTGGAATGGAGCCATACTAAATAAAGAAAAAATACTTACTTATACTAAGATGTCGATGTATCGACGGAACTAGTCGCCTTAAATATATTCTGTGGAAGTTACTAAGTGTATTTTCTTTATTTAGTAAGTAAAAATTTCTTTGCACTCTGGTCGGAAAATGTCTGGAAAAGATGGAGAGATGAATTTGAGAGCATAAAGTTTGGGTAACGCTGATTTAAATGTCCTATACATGCCATAGTTTTTATATGGTCGTTCTCTGCCAATAATTTTAAAGATTTACTTTCTGTTCTTTCAAGATTTGGTTGGCTTAATTACATGTAAACAACGTTTGCGTCGTAAAACGTTTTTTGCCGATTTTAAATACATGCCACGCCATTGCGGGAGTTGATACATCATTGGTGATCGTAGTTTTAATTTCCGGAATTATCATCAATCGCATTACTTGCGTATATCTGCGATTGGAATAAGAGTATTTGATTTCGATTCTGATGCGTAGTTCCCCTTTAGCAAAGCAAACGCGAGGCAATGTAATGGTTGAGCTTTCAGCGGACAATTTATATCCCAAAATGTTCAGCATGATTTTCTTCTTCACTCTCTGACCGAAACGTACACAAATATCTGGTGTTGTGTTCCAAAGAGGATTCGGATGCTTGAGATGTTATTTAAAAAGTGATAATTTTTGAAATCTGGATTTCTATTGCGCACAGGCGTTGGCTCTTTACGGAACAACAGTGTTTTTATTATGGATGGTATCTATTTGTAGATGTGTAGCAGTTTCAGTTATCTTATACCTCAGGAATGTGAAATTAATCTATGTACAAAAAGTTCAACAAAAGGAAATAAGTCGATATCTTAGTGAACATGAACGAACTTTACCGATTTTTACAAAACAATCTTTTTTGAAGGAAAGAAGGATAAAAAAATATAAAATTTTCCTTTAATAAAGAGAATAATTTCTTGAGACACTACTAGGCTGCGAATTCCTCAAGGGGAGAATTATTTCTTCCAACTCGATCCTTCATTGTGCTTTAAATGGAAAGATACAAACGGAAAATTCATGAAGAAATGATTCAGATACAAGTCAGTGTTCTTGCTTTTCTTTGAATATTACATATTGTAAATAACCTAACAAATACCTCTTACAAAGTCCTTATCAAAGACGTTGTTATACTTCTCCGAGCAGCAAAGTTGACTAACGTTGAGAGATAATATTGTAGAAAATTGATCAGCAAACTAATTTTTCACAAGTTGTTATATTAATTCGTAAAATTTGGTGAATCGAATTTCGTTGAATACTAATGCCGTCGAAAAGTATGTACTTCAAATCATTTTGCGAATAAGTTCGAAGCAGCATCCCCTCTGAGTAATTGAGCGGTGAAATTTAGGATCAAATAATATCGCAGAAGGGCGTCGCTCGTAAGAGTTAAAATTTTTAGTCCTTTTTTAAGATCTCGTAAATTTAAAACGATCGCCTCGAAGATCTTATATTTTCGATTTTAATAGCTCACCCGTATTATTAAAAAGTGTTTAAAATGTTACTGAGAGTCAGCGGATCACATCGTATGGCTGAGGAGATGGGCATCGATTTTAACTGCGGTCTCTTTAAGAAGTTTACTAACTATTATCCGTGTTTAAAAAGAATATCCTTAGCTCCCTGACCCGTTTCGTCTTTGATATTTGCTACCGCAATGGTGTAAATAGTAGCGGTAGTATTGTTAAAAGTGCTTCGACAGCTGAGTTCATTCCGCACGTGAGCCAACACAAAAGTGTATATTTTTCATCAGCGGCAGTTTTTTAGTTCAAATTTGAGCAGGTGCTTCTAAGATTCTTTCTCTTTTTATGCATCATGTGGGCTATACATAGATAATAGGTACAAATGCGAGGAATCCTTAAGGTGCACCTCCCATCGTACTAGATTCCCGAGAACGCCCAAGAGGTAATTACACTAAAAGAGATAATATTCCATTTTTCGGCGTAGTTTATTTTATTTTATCTAAGACAATAAGGCGGAGTATAAATCTAAAACTAACAATAAATATAAAACCGAATAGTGATATAAGCGAAACTAATGACACACAAGTTAGACGCAATGAGTTTATCTGTGCTATGTATAAAAATATTACCTATACGCTTTCTTTCGGAGAACTATGCCATGTCTTTTATATTCTGAACCGTGTTAAGTGAAGATAAATCCAGGAGTGCCGATGACATTTTAATCGAAATTAACTTCTTAAACTGATGAGCGTTGAAAATGATCGTGTTTCAATTACAGAATAAGCTATATTTCCCTGAGTAACATTAGCCCTAGGGGTTGTTCCAACCACCCATTAATTTAGAAAGAGGTTATGGCAACCCAATCCGTTGTTTGACTTGGAAACACTGTCTTGATGTTTATAGAAAAGGCGGCGAAGGAAGTAAACCAATTTACCATCATTCATCATGGTAGAGATAATTGATGTATGAATTTCCTTGGTCGTCTCCTGGTTGAATAGGCTTCCTAATTAATCCTGATATGTCCTTTTCAAATACATCTTACGAACAAAGTTTTTTAGTTGTTTCCATGATTCACATTTTTTACAAGGAAAAGGGTTTTAGGTACTTGGCAAGAAAAAAGTCTGACGGAACCGAGACTCGAACCGGGTCTCCCAATTCCCGGTTGGTTGCTCTGTACATTGAACTATTATTCCAGAACAGGTGTTCTGGTGGGATAGCTCAGATGAAATCATACTCGTAACCTTGTCTAAAAATTCTAATTGGTCCAAATCTACATAACATTTTCGATAAAATGGAAATAAAAGTTTTAGATTACACTGAAATAGATTGCATTTTATATATACTATATTAGATTTAAATAATATATTTTTAATAGGATGATTTTCTAGGGTGTCCAAGGAAGAACTTAAATATCGGAAGCATTGTTTCCGAAATGCGCATAGGATAATTCCTAGAAATCTGTTTTCCGGAACTTCCCGAACGCGAGTTCCATCTGCCAACACACGGCTCACGGAGTACTTTTAAACCTGTAATTCATTAACAACCGGTTAATGTTAATATCTTGAGAGTAGGATGAAGAAAAGAAAGTGAAAAACTCTTTGTATAGAGCATTCGCCTTGAAAGTGAAAGGCCTGTGTTCGCAACCAATCACGCCGATCGTTTCACTGGCATTTACTCTCGAGTTTTCAGGCGCTCGCCTAAATTCGCACTTCATTGAAATAGTTTACCAAATTTTCAATAAAATCGAAAATGTTTTTTACTTTTATGCATAATGCTTAGATATTACCAACAGTAGAGTTCGAAGTTTTTTCACATCTAATACCGTGTGGCTCATTTTCTGCCCCGAGATTTATTTATAGGCTAGATTTTATTCCATTCTAATTTTACTTTCATTTTATCGATATTGTTAGGAGTTGTTCTATCTACCCCGAATTAGTTAGTTATTTATGACTGCTCTCAGTAATTATTTTCACCGAGTTCTATTTCTAGCTTTTATAAAATCAATGATGAAACATCGGCTCAATAGAATCAAGAACATGAAAAGGCTAATGCCTGTAGTTGAGATTGCTAGGTTGCCTCGTAAATAAAATTTTCGCAAAAGTTAGTTTTTTAAGGTAATCCTTCATTTAGGATAGTTGATGGGACTTATTGAATATACTCAAATTAAGATCGACTTTTTGAAAACGTATCTTAACGACATTTTCAAGTACATACCTAAAACTGATGCAAATTTTGCGGGTTTTCCCAAACTAACCCATATGAATAGGCATTCAACTGTTTTGAATTAACCATAATTCTACTACTGAAGAGTTTATCCAACTTTGTTCGGATGCCAACGGAGTACAGCTTAAATATTTTCTCGAAATTTTGTGAATAAAACCCTCGGCCCAAATTCTGTGATGCTTGGGTGGCTCGTACGCTAGCTGGCCCTGGGCGTAAGTAATATAAGGCGGGACGGGAGTCACAAAACCTTTTTTTGTGGCTAAGGGAACCCTTTCCGAGAATGACTTTTGCTCCGTAGCGTTTTCATCACGAGGTTTATCACGCCTGAGGAAGCGGGGCCCTCAACTTTCATCCCAGCGCTACTTGAGGTACCACTTGGACCCATGAGAACCAAAGATCGGTATTTATCACCTTGGTGTCTTAGATTCGAAATCTTCTTCGAGTCTTTTGTGAATCTTTGCACAATCGAACCGGAATTTAATTTGGCGCTGTGAGATTGCGCCCCAAGTTAAAGGGAGCGCGGCGGCGTGAGGGAACAGCAGCTCCTCTTCTAGCTTAACGGCCAAAAACAGCAGCTTCATTGCTCACTTGGTTCTCTCGAAGGCTAAAGGGAAGGTCGTATAAGCACACGCCGGGCGCTCACCTCCCTCGTGGCGGCGTTGTGGTCGTTCATTGGCTCGCGGACGGTGTGAAAGGAGGGGAGAGTCGTGGCAGAGGCAGTCTCGTAGGCACATGGCTGGACTACCTGCAGTCAAGCGGTAGGCGGCTCAGTGTGTGGTCACACTTGATGAATCCGTCTCCCGTCAAGTGTTAAGTGCGCCCAATGTGTCTTTTGGTGTTGTGCGTTGATTGTATCTCGTACGTGTGCGGTCATTTTTGGCCCTTTGTTAGTGCTTAAGTGCCCGGATTTTCGAGTCGGGAAAACATTTTTGGGAAGGCCTGTTCGATATTTCCGAGTTCAAACGAAAGTGAGTATGAACCGTCAAATGCCTTTACTGATAAGTTCTTGCCTTTTTATCCCATTCGGCCTTTGCCCCTTTTCATGACAGGACTGCTTTGAAGTGAGGTAAATCCATCCCCAACTAGATGGAACTCGTTATTCGCTATGAATGAAACGAGTTTATGACTTTTTCCCGCCTTTCATCTCCAAGTCGGCATCCGCACCCCTTACTTCGTAAACTTGCTTGGCACACTGAGTCATTTATTCGGTATGAAATATTTACCTCGGGAAAGGGAAACGTCCCCTTTCTCTCCTAGCTTCTATTTTTTGCTAAAAAGTGAATGAGCGCTAGCAACTTCTTGAATTCTTTCTCGTCAGCTACTCCGAATCAGTTGCATATCCTCAATAGGTTATATATCCGAATATCTTAAATTTTAAACCAAGCTGTTTTGATCTTAATCTTAAAAATCAATCAGTGAGAATATTTTTTATCAAGATTCTTACGAATATAGGCCTTCCATGGAAAGGGTTCTCTTTTAAAGTTTTTAAAACTTATTGGCTGTCTATAGCTTTGGAAAAATTAATTAATGACTACGTATACTAGTCCATGGAGAGTTTTAGGATGGTTGTAAATGTTTCTCTGGTAATGAGGCATTTTGTTCTTTGAAGTTTGCTCACTTTTTCAGACCGTATAAAAAATTATTTCTTAACTCTACAAGTGTCAAGACCGTAATATGTTTGCCGGTCGGCATGTTGTTGAAAGTTATGTTTCTCTTTTAACTCGAGTAAATGTATTTTTATAAGCGGAGTTTTCAAACTTTCTTTTTCACGGTTGGGCGCAGTAGAATATTTGAACTCTCGTGGTTTACTGTGCTCCCGCTAACAATGGCTAAAAATTAAACTAAAGAATTTCTTAGAGTTGTGGGATCCAGATTAACGGAAGAATTAAAATTCCTCAGCTGAACGTCAGTCTTTCGTGAAATTCTGACCTTTAAATAGAAAATTTTCATTAATCGTATTGTTATTGAATTTGAGGTCAAATCTACAATGAAGCGAATAGTTTGTCTCTAGAAGATCAATTTTTTATGCATTATTATACGTTTTCGACGGAACTCAAGCACTTGTGTAAAGAAATAGTTTGCGTGATTTTCAATTTTTCTGAATAAAATTTGAATTCTTCACAGGCATTGTTTCTTAACTTTAAAGACAAATCTCTCTCTCCATCATGCAATATGTACTGCATTCTTATTAAGAAAAATATCAACGCTTAAGAAAGCAATCGGTATAATTAAAATTAACATTTTTCTTAGATATATATACAATTCTAGAGGCCGAAAATTCACAAAATGATGGGGCTTTTAAAACCTCGCTCGAAAAATAATAATAAAACTGATGTTCAGTATTTAAATAATTGTAACCTCAAGAATTTCAACCATTGCTAACATCAAAAGAACATCTGGTAGGCATTTTATCGTGGGAACTGAAAGAAGAATCGAAATTTAATGACTGAAGAAAAGCTTTATGATTTGTATGCTTTGTTCATATGTTCTCATTACGTCCAAAGCGCATAAAATAGGAGCTATGCTTTCGAGCACGTTTTCAAGCATTGCAGTAGAACACCGTCAAGCATCATGAGTTAGGAACCGCGCTCTTCTGCATCTGGTCTCGAGCCTTTGTTGAATTATGGTATAAACAAATCCCGCACTTTTCATTCGTGATTTTTTTATAATGTGCGTGCATTGACAAAGAAGTCGCACTGAGTGATATGCTTCCGTCGAGAAAAACTTATTTAATAATACAGGAATATCCTAGGCTTATTTTAAAGTATTTCATACGAGAAATTCTTATCAAGTATCTTTTATTTATGTTTGATCAACTTTTGCAATAATACGTTAAATGTTGAAAGATTTCGGTTCAAATCAAGTTTCGGACGACTTTACGCTGACTTGGGGCAGAGCTCAGGGGACAGTTGCAGAATTCTCAACGTTCCCTTAGATATCAATGTAATTTTCTGTTGACTACATTGCCGCGGGGAATTGACTTTTAGAAATCAACTCGTAATGGATTTTTACTCCGATTCTGTGGAAGTTTTGAGCTATGCCAGTTGGATGGAAAAGAGTCAACGGAAGCAAAACAATTCTCTCTTTAGCAGAGTGATATACGGTGGATTAATCAGCAACGTTTATTAATTCCTAAGATATACCAGATTAAAAACTCTTGTTAGTAAAACAAGACAAATTAGCAAACTTCAATTTCATTATTAATAATTTATTCAGTTTAAACGGTTTTAGTTTTGTATGTCGCAGCTTCAAAAATATTGAAAATGCTGTGAGAAGAGAGATTGACGAATTTCAGCAGCGCAAGGGGTTGCAATTTGGCTCACCTGCCATCATGACGATTTTTTGATTTATGAATTAACAACATCATTTTGTTTTATGTCACTGCTTCAAGAACTTATACATTTGAAGCAAAAGTTCAACATATGGAGAGAGAGACATTTTTTCTTTATTGTATATTTAGTAATCCAGATATGATCAGAGCATTCACCCGTAGAACATGGTGTATTTTTTCATTCTTCCTCACTTTATATCTCACTCAATAATCTTTTGTAATCGGCGGTGCTGCGAATTAGTTAATCGGGAAACGTAATATTCATGAAGCAATGTTCGATTGTTGTTGCATCGAAACGGGAATAGCAAAGGAGTGGAAGAGAAGGGGAATTGTAGGTTTTGTAGGTAACGTGATAAAAGGGCCTAAATTAGTACTAAGGAAATTAACAAATGCTCCAGATCTTAACTGGGGCCACCCCGTTCTACGAATCCTAACCGAAACGCATTTTCTCCTCGGTAACTAATTTCTTCGGTGCGCAATCGTCTAATTGATCCCATTTTTAGCGTTAAGTTGCAGCTTAATTACCGCCTTGAACAACTCGGCAGGCCTTGCGTTTATTTTATGGGGTAACATTAAGGAGTGTACGGTTACGACTATCCGTATCAATAGATATTTTAGAAGCTGAACTTAGCCTCTTTGCTTGTTTCATCGTTTTGTTTCAGTATTTTTTACTGTGGTTATATACTTGCGAGTAAGTGAGGTCCAGGATACAAAAGTGTAATATATGTTAGGGTGTAGGAAGTAAGCTGAACTAGTATCAGCGTGTACGAGTCTTAATATACGAGAAGCGAGATAATCAGTTCTCTCAAATGCCTTCTGCTTTGCCTTAGAAATGCTACGGTAGAATTCACTAGAAAGATGAAATGGAGGAACTTGATAAAATCTGCATGATTTGCCGATGACAAAGCTCTCGGGAATAACTCTGATAATGGGGTTCAGATGTTAGTCGGTTGTTTAGTAGACAAAGCAAGAAAATTCGTTTGGAAAATAAAGTGGGTAGTCTTGAGAATTGCCGGAGGCATAAAAGCAAGGCTAAGCACAAGGGTAGGTGGAAAAAGGAGCAGTTAAAGCAGCTTTCTCCTTTGGGACGATAGAAAATGCTAAAGATAGCAGAACAAGGGTATCGATAACGAAAGAGGCCCTAATGAGACAAGAGAGATGATGACGGAGAGCCTTAGAAAAGATATTAAGGAGAGTTTGGGCGATAATTTGATCTGTTGCGTCTTTCTTGTATGGGTACGAAATATGGGCTTTCTTTAAAGGAAGATAAAGAAACTTCTTTTAATACTTGACATAGATTAGGGAAAAGTGAGTCGATAATTTATGAAGTATTTAAAAGGGTAGAAAAGAGTATAAGAAGGAAATAATTATATAATGATCACGATAAAGTAAGTCTCCAAAGTTGCTAAACAAAACACGCTAAGATGAAAACAATGGGCAATTAATGCCTATCGTTATTCTAAGGCAGCGTTAAGTACCTTGGTTGTAAATACTTAAACGGAAATCATCAACTTGGGTTTCTAATTGAGGTTAACTTGGTATTTTATCTCTTCTTACTGTAATGCTTGCAATAATGGGTTATATAATCGTAAATTTCTCCCGGGAGCAGTCATTAGCATAATTATGTATTTAACCTTTGAATCCTCTCATTTAAACTTCGAGCATAGGATCACAGATAGGCGGGAATCATCAGCAATGTTCGTTAATACGGAACTTGGGATTCATTTTACTCACTCATTTTTTAAGTAGGTCACAGGAGTTAGGTTTTTAAAATACAAAATGGTACAATTGCTGAAACGTTCTTATAATATTCTAATGGAAACGATTAAACGATCCGTCATCTCAAACTAAGATTGAAAAAGGGGACGAGAAGAAAATCTTGCACTTGGATATCGATTGAAAAAAGAACACAAGGTAGCGTTTAGGGTTCATTTACTCTGCGAATTAAATGAAGTATCCAGAATAATTCTCAATCTTCGCGGAAAAGCTCCAAGCAGTAGCCCAACTTAGAGAAAAGTCCAAATCTCACTCTCCTAAGGAGAACTAATTTCAGTGAGATCTTAAATGAAACGAAGCTGAGGTTTCGTTCCCCGTGTTTTTAAAATAAATGAAAGCTGCGTTTCCCATTGCTCCGCTCCAGTTTATTTAAATGTAGTCGGCCTGAATTTGGTTTTCAATGAGTTTGCTCTCTTGCCTGCTTCCACAGTAATTTGACTCGTACTTCAGCCAATAGTAATGGAACGCAATTCATAAATATACTTTAGATACAATCCGGTTGCCAATATAGAAAATATGCCCCTCGACGGTATGAAATAGTTCAAAAGCAAGTTCTCTGTATTCTAGAACGGGTTATACTGTTAGAGTAGAAATTTCAAATTTGAATTTAAATCGAAGAACGTGAGAGCGATGATTGACGAGCTGTGACGACGACACGTTTCATAAAGTAAGGCAAGGATGGCGAACCTCTCTCATCCGTAGGCCGCATGTGAAATCATCAGGCCGTGCGTGAAACCATCAGGCCGCACTTGAGTTGCCTGCTGCCTACATTTAAATAATTTAACATTGACATCGTTTATAGGCAAGCGAATAGAATCACCGAATAAAATAGGCGGATATTACCCGTTTTATTATTGCTCGACGCGATAAATGTAGCTATTAAAGTAATTTAAAGGCTCGAGTCCGTTGAGAAAGGGAATATAACACCGCGGGTTACCTACCTTTGACCGTTCGATTTAGAAATTTCAACAGTTAAGAATCATTTTTAGAGTCCAAAAATTGCATTTCATATAATCACAAACATATTTCTATTATTTATTTCCGGAGGGCCTCCGGAGAGCCAAGTGGGTAACGCGTTCGACTTCGGTGAAAGAGGTCTCGGGTTCGATTCCCGGTGGGGTATCAGACTATGGAGGACATACCATAGCTCTCTATAAGAAAGCATATAGGGTTTTTTCTATACAAATGACAGCTAAATTCATTACCTAACTTGTTTGTGATTAATTTTGCTTATTCGGATTTATATTTTCTAGTAAATTTAGATTTAAATTCCGCCTTAACGTCTTACATTAGATAAAATAAATATAATCGAAAAACGGAGCGTTATCACTTTTAGTGTAATTACCTAATGGGCGTTCTCGGGAATCTGGTCCGATATGGAGGTGGATCTTAAAGATTCCTCGGATTCGAACCTATTATCTACGAATAACCCATATGGCGCATAAAATTAGAAAGAATCATAGAAACACGTGCTCAAATTTGAACTAAAAACTGCCGTTAATATAAAATATCATAAAAAATTACCTGCCGCGGTGGCGGAGTGCTTAGCTAGCTAGCGCTCCAACCCTTAAGTCCCGGGTTCAAATTCCTGCTAGTAGAATTTTTCCTGTTTGGGAATGGTAATATTTGTTCGTTCGTTATTATTATTTAGCCCCACCACTGTAATTATCTAGGGAATGAATGTTTGTGGGGGAAAGATATAAATAAATAACTTACACTTTTGTGTTGGTTCACATGCGAAATGATCTCAGCTGTTGATACACTTTTAAAATTACTACTACAACTATTTTCCATTATGTTTCTACTTTGAGCGATTTACTTAAGAATTTAAAGAAATAATCGATAGAGTGAGCTACAGGAAATCAGCAGTAGTGACCTGTCTGTCGTTTGGGGACGTGTCTCGCCGATCCGACGGATAAATTCAGAGGTCTTTGTTCTTCCAAGAAATGAAGCCGCTCCCATAAATCTTCGGAATCGATTGGGAGCTAGCCGAATGACAACTGTGAAGTATACGGCTGATTATTCTTTTCTGCGTTAAAACGTCATTTATAATCCCTCCTGACATTATTTTACCTCCCATACATCCGAATGCGTTCCCAACTTTATCGCGTGTATCCCGAGAGGCAGACAGCTCTCTGTGAAAAAAGCTCGCCTCAAACACGTTGGAATACTCAACTACCTCCACACAGACCTCTTTGACTCTTTCCTTTGCCGTTTTCGAAGCAGCTTCTGCGCCTTTCCCCACCGTTCTTCCATCTCTCAGCTTCTCACACACATTCTTGTCCTGGAACACTCGCATTTGAAAGTTAAGTGGCCATTTCCACTCTTCTTTCCGCAACTAAAGAGCGGGGAGGTGGAGGGGCGTACCATATGATCTCGCTATGCGATTCGCGAAAAAATGTTAAATTACTTATCCGGCGATGGCTTAGTGAGGGGTTTTCTTTCTTGGATGCGGAATTGGATGCTACTGGGTTAACATGTAAATGATGAGGACGATGCGTGAATCTACTTTTTCTGGTATCACGGTCGGGTGTTGTTGAATGGGTTGTGGTTTTCCCGTAATGACGGAAGTTTAAACAAATGATTTGCGTCAAATGTAGGGGTAATTTTAGTCTCCAATTTGCTGAAGAGGTAAACTTTGGGGAAAATATCCGGTTATAAAGTCACTGAATTGAATGTGTAGGCGTTCATAAAGTATACATTTGTTTGTGGATTGATATCGCTATTTATTATATAATCGATTATTATGAAACTTGTTAGAATTTCATATAAAAAATCACTAAAATCATATATGTACTGTCCACAGGTTATTTATTCAAACAACCTTTGTTTCAATGATGTGTCACATCATTATCAGGTACAGAGAGTCCAAGTTAATAGCTTTTATACTAAACAAAAGAGAAGGGGAAGGAAAAGTTATAAAGTAAGGAAAATATCATGCATTCAGNTTGGAGATTTTTATTATTATAAATGTCGTTATAACACCAACACGATCAAAATGAACATAAATCGATTCTTAGCTAGATGGCTCCAAATGATAACATATAATAAGGATTTATTTATTATAGCTTATGCACATATTGCACATAAGGGCCTTCGGAAAATATAGTGTAAATATAGAGTAGAGGGATACTGAAATAATGCAGATTAATCGAGAATTAAGAGAATAGTGTGCTTTAGAGATTGCGAAGAAGTGAGTTACATGGTTATTAGGCCCCAATATGAAAATAAACTTTTCTCAGATAACATTATCAACTGAAATTTATGAAAATGATCTGAAGTTCTCCTCCACTGTGCTGTAAGAGATTCAATTTTATCATCTATTTAAAGTTGATAATTTGGGTCTGCTATTTGTCTGTCAATTTCATTGATACTTGAACATTCTTTTTAAGCAAAAACTATCTTGCAGTCTCGCAAATAATGAATTTTTGATAATTAGCGTTGATTAGACAACAAACGTGTCTGTTTTTACTATAAGCGATGGTTTATTTATAAAATATTCAAATCAAATTGTAAAGAGTTGTCCATAGATTTGGACATATGCAAGCATCTTCTAGTAGAGGATATCCTCACTGATTCTTCGTGTATCCGCCAATCCTCCATCCCAGCATGGAAAGCTATCAATTTTGAAAGTTATCAAATTTGATACGTTTACAAGAAAGTAAGGGAAGCACAAGAATTCAAATGCTTGTGACTGACAATTATCGATTTCTCTCTTGATCGATTCAATCATACGGAAGCGAAATTTGCCCATTTGCAAAATAACATTTTAACGTTGCAGCGAATTGCTTCTAATAAACCAGGAAAAATTTTCGAAGTAGAGCATACTGGGGAAGAGTACATGTCAATCTCGGATTTTTCAATGGAATATACGTTAGAAAAATATTATAATCCCAATTGATGACTAGGGTTTTTCATTATCTGGCAAAACCTCAAGTAATATTTTCGTTTAATTATAAAGCTTGCCTCTGCTATTACGAGTGAAGCTCTTTTGAATGCTTTCAGTATTATGAAAAACTTGTTCTACCTGACCAATCTTAGCGCACTTTTGTGTTATCACTCATCTGAAACGAAGGTCCGAAACGGAAATAATGAAATATAAAATTTAGAAGGATTTGGAAATTGACATGAAATTTCAATTTCGAGTGTATTATTCGAGCAAAAATTAAAAATCGGCCAAATTGAAATAGTCATAAATAAGGGAATATTTTCGATGATTACAAATATTGCTCCAAAAAAGCCTCGGTGACGCGCGATGCGATGATTCTAACATTCAGCTTATCTATTTTTCTCTGAAATTGAAATATCAATCAAACTTTTGATTGAATCTGTGTCGATATTTTTAGTATTACGTGGAAACGTGACAAACTTAATACATGAAAGTTTCTAAGGAAACCCGGATATGACGATAAATTTATTCATGTTGTGCTTCATGATTTATTCTACTTAAATTCATCATAAATATTACACACAGAATAAACAGTATATAGCAAAAATTAGTCTCGTCTATTTTTCAATCCTTTAGTCATTAATCACTCTCGGTGGTATTATGTGCTTCTCAAGGTAATTACAAAGTATACTTTGGACCTATCTGATACAGTAGATATGTATCTCCATAGAAATACTAATTCCACTCGTCTTGTTTTGAGATTTTGTACTTATCGACCTACTGCACGCAAACGACCAAAAAAATACTTTCTTCGGAAGAAAATTAGTGAAATTAAAAGCATTACCTTTATCATCTCATCGGACGTCTTGATTAATGATGTTTGTTATTTCTGTTGTTTATCTCATCCTGATAACCTTTACTGTTAAGTTACAATCAGCTCCATCATCAGACAGTTTTACAGGGATAGTACGAAGAAAAACACAAATCAATGACTGCAATGACTTGTTTGGTCATCAGTTTTTCGGTCCCAATTTAATGTTTAATATCGGTAACAGCCTGTGATCATGAGTTTGTTAAAAGAGTAGAATAATTCGCATTCTTCTGTTCGTAAATCATTTTCGCTTTTGCCAAAGAATTTATTTAACCTTTCGATACTACACAATATTCCTCAGGTAGTCTGTATTATGCAGCATTTCCTCCCAAATTTGATAACCTCTTAAAGTTTTACATGGAGTGATTTGCTATCTAACCTATTAAAGAGGTGTCTTAAGAAATCTATCTCAAAGATGAGTACATGTGAAAAGTAGCTTTATGACTGGGACTCGAACCCAGGTCTTTTACCTTCTGGGCAGGCATCCCTACCACTAAATTACCGTGCTTAGCCTTTTCCTTACTGAATTGGGATAATGATACCTGCCCAGAAACTTGGAGACCTGGGCTCGAGTTTCAGTCATAAAGCTACTTTTCACATCTGTTTATTAAGAATATTTTTGTTATTTTTCTTCTATGTGCAAAATTAACCATCTTTTTCTTTCTATTAGAAATCCATCTTGTTATATATTTTTTCCTAAAATAATGATTTTCATATTATAAATGCTTAACAAATAATTAATTTGAATATCTGCTAGACAATCCATGAGTACAAGCAGTCGAGTACGTTTTGTCAAATAACGACCATATCCACATACAAAAAGGCGGCTTGCAGGGTACGTACAATCATAGAAATCCAATAACCTTTAAAGAGTAGGCTCAAAAGCATTGGCTAAGTATCGCAAATGGAATAATAAATTATCTTTAGTTGTCTATAGCTGGTCACAGAATGTCAGAAGCGTGAAGTTAAAATATCGGTCTGAAACGTAAACGGATTAATTTGAAATAAAAAATGTAAAATTTTTCATTTACATTATCCTAATTTGCTTTCTAGATTGCCACAGACATTAACTAATTTTTCTATCCCTTATTCTTACACACGAAACTTCCAAAGCTTGTGAGAAACAATTTCTACTGGTTGCGAAATTTTCTAGAATCTATCCTTATACTCATCGCCGCAACGTAGTTAATTATTGTGTTTAATCATACTCGTTTTGCAAACGTGATGTTGATAGTTACAAATGTTTGAATTTTGGTTTTAAAAAACTGATATTTCCTACTTCCGTGCTGAAATTTCTTCCAGCGTTTGTAGTTGTATAAGTTGGAAGTTTCTGTAAGTTAATTAAAACATTATTTGGACTGAATTTTTCTCATACCCAAATCTGTGAATTTTAACCTAAAGAAGCGGATGTCACAAGTATTCTATTTCATTTTCTCGGCGGAGAATGATCTTTATTTGAAATCATAGCGGTATTTTTGACTTTTTTCTCTATAAATGCCTTCTATAACTCAGTTAATACGTAAGATTAATCAGATAGCTAGGTTTTACACAATAAATTAACTTTAAAATTATAAAAATCGTAACTATTTCATCCATCGGAATTAAAACGTAAGACGTTTGGATTTTTGAAATATTTGAGGTATCCGTAAAGATCTATTTAAATTATTATCCGAAGAGTACTATTATTAAAGCTTAATCGAAGTAATTATAAAGTTAGCATATTTTAAAGGGGTTAAATAGTAGGTAAATTTCCCCAGATGAGGTGTCGTTGAACCTAAAGTTCCATATATCCATCTTTTATCACACCGAGATGTAGTCCAGAAATGGTCAAGCGTAGTTGATTATGCTCTCTGCTCGGTCGATATGCAAATCAAGGAGAACTGAGGACCGAAAATACTTCCTTGTAACATACCACAGGTTACACTCATTAAAGTCGAAATAGCTTCATCGATATCTTCCATCTAGTTGCCTTTCAGAAGGAGCGAGCTTGTCCCTTTATTACGCGATCATTAACAACGTATGATTCTGCGAGAGTTTTGAATGAGATAAGATTTGGGAGTCTCTTTTGAAGTTTCAGAATCTATCCTCGGTCTGTTATCTGTTGCCCTAACTCCGTCGTGGATACAGAATGTCGTTTCAGTCTCCCACGAATATACTCTCCGGAAGCCAGTTCTCTATAATTTCTTACGAGTTACGTCATCAAACTATTGATAACATGGTTTCTAATCTTCTGATGACTTTAGCCATGTTTTATACCCTTTCATTAGTGCTATAAGTTACCAAATCATGATAACGGTGGGCAAAACATCTTAATATTTGAAGTGGTATCTTGAAGAATTGCCAAAATATTTTCGCTGTCTTCAAGAACTACGTTTATTTTAAAATCGTAAAGTTATATCTTAAAATTATACTTTTAAAGATTATAAAAGAGCTAGATGGATGATTAGTATAGCATTATTGTTGAAAATGCTACGACAGCTATGGTCATTTCGCACGTAGCCCCCAACCGGAATTGAACCCGGGACCGCTTTCACTGAAGTCGAGCGCGTTGCCCACTTTGTTATCCGTGAGCCCTTAAATGGATTAATGTAGATATATAAGAAGTTTTACTAATACTACATTTGCTAGGATTTCTACGGTTATTCAATGCAACTGACAAGGGTAATTTACAATGTGAAAATTGTTTTGGCAAAGACTGATATTCAGGCCCTTGTCCTCTCTACAACTTCATTCCATGGTGTTTCTTCTAAGTATTGCATTCCTTTCATATGCGCAATCATGAGTGCAGGCTTCACAATACTAAATATGTTGATGTCACTTTCTGGATTTATTATTGTTGTTTCCCTCCGTACATTTGCGTTAGTACGGATACGTCAGGACACGATCTATGCAACTGAATACTAGACTTCGTAGAAAATTTCCTAATTCATCCAATTTAGAGCCTGACAATGAAACGATTGGGATATGGTACCATTCGTAAGCATGATAAATTTGAATGGCACCATTGATTTGACATTCAGCTACTTTGGACGATCAGTTATGAAGCATTATCAAAATGAAAAGTAGTTATGCTGCAAGAGTGACATTGTTGATGCTGCAAGTGACATTGTTGGAGATCAATCGTGGTTTAAATGCAAATATTCTCCTAGGTACAGCTATTTAATTTAATGTATTAGTTATCAATAGTTTGATTAGAATAAGTTGTTACTCGTATTTAAATTAATTTTCGTTGCTGTATCAACGTAAAAGATACATTTGAAAATGGAAAACGCTGCATAAAAATGCGGATACAAGACTGCGGAATACCACTCCTTCGTTTGCAGATTCTCGGTAAAAGAGAACATATTTCATAGACGAAGAAATCATAAAAAATGTGCATAAAGGAAAGTAGTATAATAGAACCGTTTAGGACTGAATATTAACAATGGGGTACAGAAATCGTAAAGATAAAAGCTGGAGAACTTGCATACGTTTTCACGCAGTTCTTTACGACTTAGAGCTTTACGGCCGATAAAATACTGCTTCGACGATTTGAAACGGACACTTAGGGCACTGGTGTTAAATTTTTTTACGGAGAAAGGAGCAGAGCTTTAGTTTGAAATACGACAATACAAATGACGTTAGGAGGGGAAGCGATACATACAACTTAAGGATGGCGAAATTTCGATGGTAAAATATTTAGGTAATTAATCGACAAGATATTGATGGTAGCTTTGCCACGATTCACCTTGAAACAATAGGATTTTCCCAAAAATATCGAAGGATTGTTTGACACTGGGAGGAAGAATCCCTCAAAAGATTTACATAAGTAAATTTTGAGAGCGTACCTACGCAGTGAGCTTAATTACACACATTTACGGAAATTTTCAGCACGAGGCTGGTGTATTATCATCCAATGGGACAGCGAGAGGAGCTTTATATGAAAACACTTACGCGTGTTGTATTAGCGACAAGTGCGCAATTTGTAAAACAGAAATGAATCTTAATTAATTATTAATTCTGAATCTGAATTAATTCAGGTAGAAAAGTTTCTTTCGTTTCGCAAAAAATGTTACATTTTACATAATTTCTGCGTTCTTTTTAAAGGAGTGTCTCAGGTGGGTACGTATCACAAGTATGAGGATAGTAATTTTAATGAAATTCAAACGATA
>KZ308631.1:454992-466303 GCA_000376725.2 Ladona fulva
ATTAAGGTTACTTAGGTTTATATTACGCAGAAACTTGAACAATTTCTTCTCCTTCAAACTTAAAAATTTCTGTAGAATTCAATTTTACATGACAACAATTATTTATTTATTTTTCTTTGACTTTTAAGTTTTCAAGTATTACAAGAAAGAGGATAATTGGTAATTTTGCACGATAAAGCGTACGCCTAAGAATTTCCCCTAGATGAAACATACTTAAAAATGTCTAACAGGACCGGGAGTCGAACCCGGGTCCTCTGTTTTCTTGGTGGCTGCTCCAGCAAATTGAGCTGTTGTGCAAGAACGTAAACGGAGGCTTCCGTCTAATTGTCTAATCGTTCTGGCACGTTTGCTGAATTGGGTAGAGTAGTCACCATGAGAGTAGAAGATCCACGATCCGAATTTTTATGCCAGTTTCTCCTGGAGATTATTTTCAAGTGTTATTCATTTCCTCTTATTTAAACTAACCATTTCCAATTACAGGTAACGAATACTCTTGTTCTGCTATGTATTGTATATATTTATTACTTCTCTGAGTTTTATAATCCTCCTTATTTGTCATTTCAATGATTTTCGCAGGTTTCTAACACCATCTCCAAACTCATCCCGCAGGCCGTCTGTGGGAAAACCCTAAGGGATTAACTCTTATTTACGATGTTTTAACGAATTGTTTGTGGAGGAACTGATTTTCAAATCCGAGTTTCTCGCGTCTGTGTTTTCAATTTTATATCCATTATCGGATCTATCTAAGAAGATATTAATTAATTAATTAATAAAGAATAATTCAGTTATTTGAAATATCATGTTAGTGTTTCCAACTCTGCCGTTGCGTCTTATTACATTAAACGGTGACGACATTCAAGGACTCTCATTTAACGACTAAAAAGAAACTTTTTTTGCTCTAGTGATTACCAGCGATTTTGCGGTATAACATACAAATATTTTTAGAAAATCTTCCGATTCTTTACTTTAATCGTAAAGGAAACTAAGCAATAGTGTGTTACGTGAGAAAATGGGGGAATTTAAAGAGGGTCTTTGTTTCTGCCGAAAATGTAAAAGTCGAATTAGTTCTGAAGTTTGTGGCGGAAGAGATACAATCCTAATGGGACCATTCGGCACAGGTTTGACGTTTGCGGGTATCCAGAGCCGAATTGATGGAGAATACGCCGTATAAAATGGACCCTCCCAAACTGCCTTTTCCTTCTACTGAAGATATCCCCTCAAAGTTATCACGCTCCTGATACCCCACTGTCCGCTACACATTACTTACAGCTTATCTTCTTATTTATCTCGGTTTTTATTTTCAACCATTTCTCTTCTTTTGTTACCGTTTCATCGCCCATTGCTCTGTCTTTTTCATGAATTAACAGCCTTCAGTTCCAAAATGGGAGGTTTTAAGGAAGTCAATGCGCAAGATTTTGGTTGTTACTTAGGAGTGTTAAAGCAGTGTCTCCCTTTTACGCTCAACCGTTCCATTTCAACATAATTTAGTACAGAGTCGCCCAACGTGCGGTTCACTGGAGCGAAAGCGACCCGCAAAAGATTTTAAACAATGGCAAATCTTCAGCAATGGCAAAGTTTACTAAATAAAAGAATTTATAATCTTTAAAAATCCCGATAAAGTACGTACCCCATAGTACACCTAATGCGGTAGTTTATTAAAATTTCTCTTGTTTCGACTATAAGTCTCTTTTGCTTGCGCACTAAAAGCTTTTTAATGTGTTTCCACGCACAGTATTCTCGACTTATTTAGCTAATCTCATTTATAAGCTTGCACGCATAAATAATCTACTGAAATATGGCTATGCGGAAATGTCCTGCGAATTACTTATACGAATTTGTACATGATAAATTCTACTTAAGAAACTTAATTTATTTTTCTATATTTTATTTGTGCGTACTTTTTGCATTTTATCGCTACCGAAAATTGCATTCCGAAATGCAATGGGGTGTGGTGGATTAAAAGTTGCTTCAGGCATGATGATTGATAAATTTAATATTTATCAAGGGTCTTGAAATATAATTACTTACTCGAAATGGTATACAAAAATCTTTCGTATTTCTTGGAATTCAATAGAAAAGTTCGAATATACAGAGGGTAGACGGATAGCAAATTCTGAAGTTAAGTAAAATATTTCAATTTATTTGTCGTAAAATATCTTCATCACTCTCCGGAGTGTAAGAAGAGTGTATTACAATTTACAAAGCTTCACAGCTCTCCGGTTCCGTTTCGGCTAACAAGGTTTACGTATTAGAACAACAATCTATTCTTACTTTGGCGTCAAACTTCATTCCCTTGGCGTCGAAGGCATTTGCATTTTCGTTTCAGGTTCATTTAATGTGCATGAAGAGTGTGTGTTAATTATTCCAGTTACTCCCGCATACACGAGCTTAGACCAACCAGCAGTAGCAACATGCTTAAGTCTATAGGGTCTGGGAAATTAATCTTGTAAATTTGCTTGCCCAACAATTAACTTATCCGGAAGTGTCGCACGGATAGACATGTTCATTCGTTTGCGAAAGGTTTGTGATAAATATTTTCAATATCTCTAGGAGCATGTCCTTTTCTGGATAAGAGATATCCTACTTAGTTGTCTTCGGACATGTCTCTCAGTGTAAACCGAAAAAAGCAGCATAATTTGTGTTTCAATGCACGAAATGATGCACGTGTACATGTCATCCGTATCATTTCTGTTACCACCTCGATATTTCCTAAGGAGAGATGCGAAGTTGAGAGTTGGATCACTGACATTCCGAATGAATTCCTTAATCTGCGACATTTCGTAAAGCTGCATTACTAGGAGCGTGTGCAGTAACGTCGCCGAGTTAATGCGATTGTCGCTCATACACATTTCATGCCTTAATCTCAGTAGCGCTCAATAAATTACCCTTAACCCAAGCGCCTACGCACTCCATAATTACGGAAATTAATCGAATTTGAGCCATTAGTGCCACATATTAAATATTCACCGAACTGTAATTTCCGATACTTAGGATGCCTACAATTAATCGACCCTCCTCGAAGATTTGTGAACTTCGGGTGGAATGTTTATCCAGCACGATGCCAATAATCCTAATGGACACCTGATAACAATTTAAAAAAAAAGTTTTCAGCTGTATTTAAAAATGCATAATAGTTCTATAGCTTAATTAAGGTTACTTAGGTTTATATTACGCAGAAACTTGAACAATTTCTTCTCCTTCAAACTTAAAAATTTCTGTAGAATTCAATTTTACATGACAACAATTATTTATTTATTTTTCTTTGACTTTTAAGTTTTCAAGTATTACAAGAAAGAGGATAATTGGTAATTTTGCACGATAAAGCGTACGCCTAAGAATTTCCCCTAGATGAAACATACTTAAAAATGTCTAACAGGACCGGGAGTCGAACCCGGGTCCTCTGTTTTCTTGGTGGCTGCTCCAGCAAATTGAGCTGTTGTGCAAGAACGTAAACGGAGGCTTCCGTCTAATTGTCTAATCGTTCTGGCACGTTTGCTGAATTGGGTAGAGTAGTCACCATGAGAGTAGAAGATCCACGATCCGAATTTTTATGCCAGTTTCTCCTGGAGATTATTTTCAAGTGTTATTCATTTCCTCTTATTTAAACTAACCATTTCCAATTACAGGTAACGAATACTCTTGTTCTGCTATGTATTGTATATATTTATTACTTCTCTGAGTTTTATAATCCTCCTTATTTGTCATTTCAATGATTNAATTCTCATGAATTCTCTGAGATTAAATTACCGTTAAAGGTATCCGTAAAGATCTATTTAAATTATTATCCGAAGAGTACTATTATTAAAGCTTAATCGAAGTAATTATAAAGTTAGCATATTTTAAAGGGGTTAAATAGTAGGTAAATTTCCCCAGATGAGGTGTCGTTGAACCTAAAGTTCCATATATCCATCTTTTATCACACCGAGATGTAGTCCAGAAATGGTCAAGCGTAGTTGATTATGCTCTCTGCTCGGTCGATATGCAAATCAAGGAGAACTGAGGACCGAAAATACTTCCTTGTAACATACCACAGGTTACACTCATTAAAGTCGAAATAGCTTCATCGATATCTTCCATCTAGTTGCCTTTCAGAAGGAGCGAGCTTGTCCCTTTATTACGCGATCATTAACAACGTATGATTCTGCGAGAGTTTTGAATGAGATAAGATTTGGGAGTCTCTTTTGAAGTTTCAGAATCTATCCTCGGTCTGTTATCTGTTGCCCTAACTCCGTCGTGGATACAGAATGTCGTTTCAGTCTCCCACGAATATACTCTCCGGAAGCCAGTTCTCTATAATTTCTTACGAGTTACGTCATCAAACTATTGATAACATGGTTTCTAATCTTCTGATGACTTTAGCCATGTTTTATACCCTTTCATTAGTGCTATAAGTTACCAAATCATGATAACGGTGGGCAAAACATCTTAATATTTGAAGTGGTATCTTGAAGAATTGCCAAAATATTTTCGCTGTCTTCAAGAACTACGTTTATTTTAAAATCGTAAAGTTATATCTTAAAATTATACTTTTAAAGATTATAAAAGAGCTAGATGGATGATTAGTATAGCATTATTGTTGAAAATGCTACGACAGCTATGGTCATTTCGCACGTAGCCCCCAACCGGAATTGAACCCGGGACCGCTTTCACTGAAGTCGAGCGCGTTGCCCACTTTGTTATCCGTGAGCCCTTAAATGGATTAATGTAGATATATAAGAAGTTTTACTAATACTACATTTGCTAGGATTTCTACGGTTATTCAATGCAACTGACAAGGGTAATTTACAATGTGAAAATTGTTTTGGCAAAGACTGATATTCAGGCCCTTGTCCTCTCTACAACTTCATTCCATGGTGTTTCTTCTAAGTATTGCATTCCTTTCATATGCGCAATCATGAGTGCAGGCTTCACAATACTAAATATGTTGATGTCACTTTCTGGATTTATTATTGTTGTTTCCCTCCGTACATTTGCGTTAGTACGGATACGTCAGGACACGATCTATGCAACTGAATACTAGACTTCGTAGAAAATTTCCTAATTCATCCAATTTAGAGCCTGACAATGAAACGATTGGGATATGGTACCATTCGTAAGCATGATAAATTTGAATGGCACCATTGATTTGACATTCAGCTACTTTGGACGATCAGTTATGAAGCATTATCAAAATGAAAAGTAGTTATGCTGCAAGAGTGACATTGTTGATGCTGCAAGTGACATTGTTGGAGATCAATCGTGGTTTAAATGCAAATATTCTCCTAGGTACAGCTATTTAATTTAATGTATTAGTTATCAATAGTTTGATTAGAATAAGTTGTTACTCGTATTTAAATTAATTTTCGTTGCTGTATCAACGTAAAAGATACATTTGAAAATGGAAAACGCTGCATAAAAATGCGGATACAAGACTGCGGAATACCACTCCTTCGTTTGCAGATTCTCGGTAAAAGAGAACATATTTCATAGACGAAGAAATCATAAAAAATGTGCATAAAGGAAAGTAGTATAATAGAACCGTTTAGGACTGAATATTAACAATGGGGTACAGAAATCGTAAAGATAAAAGCTGGAGAACTTGCATACGTTTTCACGCAGTTCTTTACGACTTAGAGCTTTACGGCCGATAAAATACTGCTTCGACGATTTGAAACGGACACTTAGGGCACTGGTGTTAAATTTTTTTACGGAGAAAGGAGCAGAGCTTTAGTTTGAAATACGACAATACAAATGACGTTAGGAGGGGAAGCGATACATACAACTTAAGGATGGCGAAATTTCGATGGTAAAATATTTAGGTAATTAATCGACAAGATATTGATGGTAGCTTTGCCACGATTCACCTTGAAACAATAGGATTTTCCCAAAAATATCGAAGGATTGTTTGACACTGGGAGGAAGAATCCCTCAAAAGATTTACATAAGTAAATTTTGAGAGCGTACCTACGCAGTGAGCTTAATTACACACATTTACGGAAATTTTCAGCACGAGGCTGGTGTATTATCATCCAATGGGACAGCGAGAGGAGCTTTATATGAAAACACTTACGCGTGTTGTATTAGCGACAAGTGCGCAATTTGTAAAACAGAAATGAATCTTAATTAATTATTAATTCTGAATCTGAATTAATTCAGGTAGAAAAGTTTCTTTCGTTTCGCAAAAAATGTTACATTTTACATAATTTCTGCGTTCTTTTTAAAGGAGTGTCTCAGGTGGGTACGTATCACAAGTATGAGGATAGTAATTTTAATGAAATTCAAACGATATATAAGTTTTTATAGTTCTCATTCGAAAATGAACTTGCTATATAATTGTCCATAATTCTATAAAAAAGCAATCCTCTCTAACAATCCTCAACATTGACTTTATGACTGTGGCTACCATTCCTTGAAATATTACACACGTATAGATTTTGTGAAACATATTCTTTTGTTTTTACCTTGAATCAAAACTTCATTTTATAGCATTTTATTTAATGCAATAAGCTAGTTTAACAGGAATAGAACCTTTACTTTCCGTGAATATTCTTTAACATAGAAAATTAAGATTTTGCACGAATCGGTCACTTATAAAAACGACGGAAAAATTACATTGTGTTTTTAAAGAGGGGATAGAGATCTACAAAGAGGAGTATAAATTCTCATGAATTCTCTGAGATTAAATTACCGTTAAAATTTCAGGTATCTTTTCTTGAGAAGCCTTATAAAAATCCTCAGCATCTCAGCCATTAAGAAAAGAAAATTCTGCGGTCTTATTCAGTTTCCGGGAATGTTTATGCGACCAAAAGAATTGAATTAAAATTTCTTAGACGGCTAAGATAAAAAAATACAAAGAAGTTCCTCCGAGGGAAAGAAGTTAGTGGGGGAATTAAAAGTGCTCAGAGTAAAGAGAACAAGGAATACTGTAAATGGGAACGTGAGAATGAGAAAGGAGAATCTACCAGTGTAATCTTTCTTTAAGATAGAGGGATTGGAGACAAATATTCTCAGTAGTCAGATAAAATAATTTGTTCGCACGTTGAACATTCACCCTCAAGATTAATTCATTAACTCAAATTATTCGAGATGTCATAGATAAGTAATTTACGATATTTTGCCGTATTAATTCTCAAGTAAATCATTTTAGAAGACTTTTCGAAATCAGTTCCGCTTCATAGTTTTAGGTAGTTTTTGAATTTCCATTTTCTAATATAGGGCAAATTTTTGTACGCATAAACATTTACTTTAATTTAATTTAAATTCAAAAGTTTCAATGTGACTACATTTTGCATTTTTATTACCATAACTCGAATATTCAAGTGCAATTCCTAGGTTCTATAGTTGTTAATCATGTGTTACATACTTTTCAGGATAAATTAACAGTCGATTGTTTTGACCAGTGACCACAAGTTTAATGATTAGTATGATGGAAAAGGGTAAAAGGTAAATTTGCTCGTAATGGTCTGCATCTAAGAAAACTCCCAAGGAAAAGCGATCATAAAAAATTGTCTAACAAGGGCGAGATTCGAACCCGGTTTTTGTTCCGGACTTTAATCATGTCAGATTTTCCATTGAAATCGTTATGATATCGTATATCATCAATAATTAGTGGAAGAAATGTCACATAGATCATTTTATCCATCCAATCGTCGAAGATGTAAATTTGTATTTATAATAATTAATATATTTCTCGATGATTGTTCAAATACCGTTGTAGATATGCCAACGCAAATTATTATTCCTCTTCCCGCAGCCGAAATAAGTCAATGTGAAATACTATACTATAAGTGAGCTCACTCGAGTACTTCCACTGACATTTAAAAATCATTAAAGACAGCAAAGAAACAGAAATAATCCATAAGATGGTGTTAGCATTTGCAGCAGCCCCTTACGAGGGTCCTAATTAAGGAGCAGGAGAGAAAAGAGAGAGTACATATGTGCTAATGATATAGAGAGGAATGAAAAATCAGGTCACTACGAGAGTATTTTTTAATGAGTTTGAAATGGCATTTTAAGGAGATTGCGTTCGTTGCTGTTCTCGATGAAAAGTCGGCTGCATACAGTACATTGGTTTGGGGGGATGGTATAATCGGCGTTCCCAGAGAAGATGTACGCCTAAATAAAAATTAAAGTCCACGTTCAAATTTCGTATCAGAACGAAATGAACAATCACCCAAAATGCTTTCAAAGATTCGCGGAACATCCATTTTTAGCTTCAATCAACTGTCATCTGCAGCTCCGTTAAATGACTGTTTTGAGAAATGCAGACTTCGATGGCAAACATATCGAAGAATGGAATAGATTTAATTGCAGGCATTTTACGTAATATACTTTTCTAAGTGGATACCACCCTGTCGCTGAATTATTGTGGCGGTAGAGTATGTCTTTTTGGCTACAATTACGCATTTGAAATAATGTACTGAAATAAAAATTGACATATAGAACTCGTTTATCGACCACGTACTAACATCCTCCTATTCTAGTTTTGGGTTCGTTGCCGTTATTGAACACTTATGGAATTACGCAATCGAATTTCTTTGCATTTGCTATCATAATAGAATTTAAAACATTGATTTTATTGATCAAGTGTCATTCCAACATCAGAGTCAGGAAAACGATTCGGAAATGATCGCCCAAGTTAAATATGCACATATATCCTCGTTTCCGTATGAGTTAAATTTATATCCAAACAGCTATCCTCGTTTACACTAATTGCTGAAAATTAAACTTTATTAGCAAATATAAATCTCCTCTATGTAATAGTTCTGGGTATTTTCTGGAATAATTTGCCAAGAGGTTCTATTGATATGAGTATCATGGGAATAATAGCATTAAACCTAAAGGAGAAAGATTTGTAAGACAGAATGCTGATGTACACATTTAGAAATTAAAGACCAGCGTCACATTTAGAGATGCATACAATGAAAATTGGCTAGACGTAGCTTTTTAAGTATGACAATTTCAAATCAATTATTATTATTTTACTCAGCGTTTATTTATTATTCTAATTATAATATAAAATAGATATATCGACCCATTGGCGAGGATATGACCATGAGGACCTCTCTTCCATCTAATCTGAGATTGATGAGATGAAAAATATTAACAAATTTTGACGCTAGAGGGACTCAAATGAGCAAAGTTTAGCAAATAATATTTGAATATCGGCCTTCAAAGCGTTAATAACGGTTTTCCTTTTGAATTAAGGAACCTGGTCCCCCAACGATTTACGGGACTTTTCCAAATATTCTTATCCTATCCTAGCGTTATAAATTCGTACCAGAATTCATTGAATACTTATATTATTTTTCAGAATATATCTCCATATCTATTACTAGTCTACCTATTCATCCAGATGCATTTATCGATGCATTTATCTTTACTTAATGGAGCTTGTACGGTGATTACTCGGCTAACGAGTAGTTCTGTCAGGGAAATTTAGCTTACGAGGATTTATTTCGCTCTTTTTTTTTCGAGTTTGGCCGTTGAATATGCATTCGACTAACAAGTCATTTGATGTCTGCTAGCGTTTAAACGTGTGGAAAATTACAAATGACTAACACAAAATGGATTTGTCCATTCTTACTTTATTATCTTCAATTACATTCTTATTTATTGTCTAAATGAGAATGATAGCTTTTTGGCGGCATTGGTTTATATATTTTAGACGCTAAAAAATCATGAAAAATTTCGACTTCTCTCACAGAAGTAACTCTAGAGGGAATTATCTTTGTTAGTATCAAATCTTTCCACAACCAAAATTGCTGACACAACCTTTCTCGTAGTCCGTTATCGTTTATCACACAAGCAATTAAGATTATGTGTCTGTTACTTTTTCTTTTATCGTCATCCTAATTGATTCAAGTGAGTTTAGTCATTTGATTTTCAGTTCGTTATATGAAACAATGTTATATTTTATGTCACGGTTTGGTAATCACAAAAATGTTTCTAAATAGACCGTGGTTTTGTGAAAGTTTTACCTTTCTATTTTATTAGGCGATAGTAGCTTACTATTTTATGTGGCGATTGTCTGCAAAGGTTCGTCTTTTGTTTTCTTCTTGGTTGGAATACTTAAATATTTAAAGCTAAGATCGCCTTCACTACGAAAAAGGGAAAGAGTGAATATGTAATATTGGGAGAGATTCTTGCTTGCTACTCTATGCCAAAATAATATCAGTACTGTCAAATTATCATCCGTTTCCATGTTTCTTTTTTAAAAGTGTTAAATATTCTTTTTGATATATTTTTCTTATTTTCAACGTCTTAACTACATTATTTTGATAAAAATGTGAACTTTACGATATTGTCAATGATGAACCTCACGTTAGATTTTTTTCTAGTACTTTTTTAGGATCCTGATTTAATTTAAAAATTATGATTATCCGTATTACGAATAGTAATCCGTAAAATATTGACGTATTTAGGAATACACGAGTTTAGACCACCACCTTGGTTGACGTATCCCTTTACAGGATTTTCTTTTCTCTATTTTATAACTAGCTTCGGTTTTCAGACTCTAGTTCTATTAACACTTACTTTGAAGCTCTAATTTAAATAGAGCGTTTTACATTTTATGTAAATAATTGGTCTATTGTGTACTGTCGTAAAATTATAGATGACTGGTGAGATGTAGGAAGAACTTTTAGTCTCCTAAATAAAGACCCAGTATTATAAAATCAATTATTTGATAGTATCAAAATATTTATTACATGATTTAGCTGGGAATTTCAAAGCTAAATTGTTGACTAACAGCTTATGTGTTGGTATTTTCGGGGTTTCTACCATTCTTCCAGCTCTAATGTGTCTGGTAGACACGGTCTTCTCTGACAATTGATCTCCATCTCCCAGTTTCTCCGTCTCCCTCGAGTTTCTAACTTGCTTCTTCCTCAGTTTTCTCTCAACTGAAATCCATCTCTTTCAGCCCTTCTTGTTCCCTCGTTCCATATATCTTCCCATGCGGCAGGAAACGTTGTCATTCATCTTTTCCCATTCCTTCAGTATGTTCCACCCCTGAAAGCCTTTTACATTTTATAAATTTCCCCATTTAATAACTTCGTCCGTGGTCTGTCCGTATTTTTCGTGTTTCACCTTAGTATCTTTTAAAATCTTATATTATTACTATTTCCCAACTTTTTATTTGATAGTTTAATTGTATATTTTATTAGATATATTAATTAAACCGTGTAGAGAGACCTAGAAGTTTTATAAGAATTTATGGACATAATAGGAGTATATTCTCACTACGAGAGTATTTTTTAATGAGTTTGAAATGGCATTTTAAGGAGATTGCGTTCGTTGCTGTTCTCGATGAAAAGTCGGCTGCATACAGTAC
>KZ308631.1:492678-504857 GCA_000376725.2 Ladona fulva
ATACTTATATTAGAATTTTAATTAAATATTACATTTAAATTTCTGTTTTAATTTTGAACCTTCCATTGAAAATCACATAGCAGAGAAAAAGGCATAAATAAGAAAAAAGGCATTTTTATATTTAAATGAACTTATTTGAGATGTAAATTATTCTTTTAGAAGTCCTGGTCGATATGTTTGCCAAATACTGTGAACAAATATGCAGTATTTTCATTTTTGCAGTTCATGGCAAGATGTTCTACTGCAGTACTAAAGGAATATTGCATGTTCGGATACTGAATTAAAAAAAATCTGTCATAGCGCTAGTATCTTTTATGCGATGAACTTGAGATTAAGGAAATCCCCTAAAGAACAAGATCAATATTTTCGTCGAGTATTCCCGCAGATTTTCCAGGATAGGATACCTCTCATATATATTGGACTAGAGTTTAGCATTTCATTCGATTTATCAAAAAAGTCTTCGAGAACGTATTGAGTATGGTTTTTCTTCTCCTTATCAGTAACGTATATTATTTTTACACTTCGGTGAAGGTTTCTTACATTTGAGCGAAGGTCAGCGAAATTGTTTTTGTTCATAATCGACGGCTTTTCTCTATAGAAACTACTCAAGTAATCCCAAACTCATTAAATACATAATCATCAGAATGCGACAAAGAGTCAACAAAAATGCAAATTGAAATAATTTGAGTCAACACTGACTTAAGTATACTTAAACCATCTCAAAATAAAACAATTGAAATTGCTTCTTCTGTTGTTTCGAGGAAAAGAGTGTGTTTGCCATATGAGCACAAACACGGATACTATGGACAATGTATCTGAAGGAATTCAATATACTGATATGAATCGTTGGAAATGAAACTCGTTAAAATTGTACAGAATATCAAATGGCATTGTACAATTATTACAAAATTATAGAATTGCATTATTGTTTCAGTAAATCATTAGAAGAAGGCACTTTGAGATTTATTTACCATGTATGTATGTATATTTATAATGTTAGATTCAATTATATATTATGTAATTTTATATTTCCAAAAGTGCGTATAAAATAGAATGCTCTGATATATCCGTTATTATGCCATTTAGCCTAAGGATTCTATTTTATCTGGTTTGTCTTTATATAATAATTCGTCTTCTTTTTTAGTTGCTTGGGGGTCGTCATCTACAGAATGATAATGAAAGATCTAAGACGATGACGGAGTAGTGGAGGTGGTTATAATGTGATGGAGGTCAGTATATACCTATGTTGACATTTTTACATAGTTTAGTAAAAGTGGTTTACATTTCAAGCTTTGGGCTTTTTAATATTTTAAAAGTGTTTTCTCTTGTGATGAATGTAGAATTAAGTTATTTACATTCTGAAATGGATTCGGCAGCAGTCTTTGCTCCATGCTTAGAGTAAAATTTCACATCTTTACTGCGTTATACCCCTTTTTGGTTTGTATGTATATTCAGTTTAAGGCGTATATTTATGTTTTGTACACAAAAAACTGAAATGGCACAATTATGGGGTGTAACCGTACTTTTTTAGTTATAATGTCTAGAGTACTATCTAGCAGTGGTTAGAAGTAGCACTTATTACCACTATTCAGATATAGTTATTCATTAAGAATTAATATTTAAATACAGATAAATAATTGCGGNTCAACTTTCTACAAATACAGTCGTCTTTCTTTATTTGTGTATCTTTGTTTCGCGGTTATGATGTTATTCGGGAATATTTTCATGTAAATTAAGAGTTTTCGCGTTGAAAAGTTGTGTAAATTTTTGCTTGCTCATAGCATAAATTAGTCATTGATAACGTTTTCAAAACAGGGCAGGACGATGGTGAAGTTACTTGAGTTTCGAAAAATTACTGTCTTAATCATATTTAATCATTAAATCTTTGAAAGAATTTCAAGATTCTTACTTTCCCGATTTGATTACTCTGCAGCTATTTTAGTTTTATCAAAAAAGTGTTTATAAGGCCTGTGGTTTCGTGATGTTACGTATCGTAAACCAAAATGTTTGCTAAAAATATATCGTTACAGCTACATGGAATAAGATATAATGAATCCTTTGTCTTTGATAAGTTTTTGTTGCAACGTACCTACTGCGTAGAGAGAGATCTCGTTGCGTTTGATTTATTATTGGGGTTTATGCTTGTGTATGTTCCGTTGTACTGCATTTCCGTCGGATTTTACGCCAAGTGGATCAGAAGTCACCCTGACACTTTGCCCGAATCGCTACTGACTTCCTCAGGTAGAAGAAAGGTTTCCTTAAATTTCCATGCATATTCCTCTACACGTTCTGTTTTTGTCCGCATAGAGGAAAGCACGTGATATATATAGGTCCTTTTCGGCGGGGCTGTCTCCCAGAATTCAAGCCATAAAAAATTCTAATCTAACTAGGGATTTTTCAGTTCAGATTCAAAGTGTAATGCGGAAGAAGGATAGGTCATGCTTTACTAACCCGACTAAAATATACATATCTTCATAAATGTTCAAATTAGTGATGACTTAGTATCCTTAGGTGTTTTGTTAATACTTCTTATTGTACAGACTTTGCATTGTTTTAATCTTATCACTTGTAGGTCAAATGGGTTACAATACAATAGAATAACTGCAAATATACGTATTGGCAAAAATATCAGTAATACAAGAATGCATCATAACTGCGCACCTGAATATCCAAGTGTTCAACGCGTTCGACTTCGATGAAAGCGGACCCTAGTTCAATTCCTGGTGGAGGTCTACGTGCGAAATGACCTAAGCTGTCAAAGCACTTTGAACAATAATACTAATACTATTGCATGGAAACTTGCTATGACATCTAAAATATAAAATTACTAAACTTGTATCAATAAACTATGGATAGTTGATAGCAATCCTTTTATGGATGTCTTATGTTCGACTATAATACTATACATTAACTATGAATGCTATATTGAATTTAAACTCTTTAAGTAACTAATTGTTTGCAATTGTAACAATGCAATTTGGCTTCGTTTACATTATTAGGATTTGCTTGGTTAATTTCTTTGTTTTGTTGAGCTATCTAAAGAATAGATATAATAAAGAGAATAGAATGAAAGACGAGTAACGTGACTCACGTGTTTAAAAATAGAAATACGGGGTAATTTTGAGAATAAAAGTCAAGTTTGCTTTCGAAATTATTAATTTAAACTTTGCACGCTGAAGTGAATCAGCTCAAACGTCCTAATAAGAAGATCTAACCCATAAGTAAAAATTATAAGCAATTGACGGTAGCGTTGCGAGGGATAAGAAAACGATTCAACGATATCAACTCATTCAAAATCAGGGGTTACGAGGAATTGAAATGGTTATGTAGTGTTACGGTAAACGGCCTAACGTTTTCTTTAGGGTCAAACAAAATCTCATTGCACTTTATAAGACGTTGATAAATTATTCGGAATAAAATAGTTTTGAAAAGGGGAAAGTCATATAAAAAGTTTATGAGACGGCGAAATGAAGTTAATACGGAGATGTTTGACCAGAAAAGGTGAGATAGAAGTGGCTGGAGGGAAATTATTCATGAAAAGGGATTTTCATGCCTGTATTGGATTCTTACAGAGTGTAATACTCCTGTGATGAGGGCAAACATTAAAGAGGATGTTCAAAATTTAAGTGAGATGATCCACGATATTCAATATAATTGAATTTTCAACACTTATTGCAGACCATTTTTGGAAATACAGATTGCGATCTAACGTAGTTCTATGGCAACTTTTCCGTGTTGCTAAGTAATATATTACCACAATCATCTAATCATTTGTCACATTATGTAGACAATGAAATGCTTTTTACAATTATGTGTCTGTATTTTGCGATGAAGTTTTGGGAATTGGCTTTGTGACTTTAATTTTCTTCGGAAAATATTGCTGCGACATCATTAATATTCCCAAATTCGGCGAATGATATTTGCTTGTCACCTACGTCATTAAGTTTTAATTATTTCGCTATTCGGCTCATTTCAAGAGACTAATTTTCAAAAATTCATCTGGTACGGATTAATTGTATTTGACCAGGTAATAATTTATTAAATTGATTTATAATCTCAGTCTGATTTCTAAATTATTCATTGGAAGGCTTCTCGGTCACTTTTAATGTATTCGACTATTTCAGAATTACCTTCCGTATTGGAAATCTCCCTTGTTTACGAGGTATTCTTTTCTGCTCTTCGTCGTCTTCATTTTTGTTTTACCTTGTATGGATGAGTGTTTGCAATGATATCTTCATTTAAATTACTGATTGTATGTTTAATGGCCAATTAAATGAATTTATAACTACCAGATAGAACAATGGCCACATTTTCATAGTGAATATAAAGAAAAATGCGATAAGTGATATTAATGCGATAATGCGATTACTTACTCCCCCCACATAAGTTGGCTCTATGATTTCATAACTGTATTAGTAATGCATATAACGTGTTATTTTGAGGTGTATATTGTAGTTATTTTGGGGTATATATTGTGTCCTATGTAGTGTGTATGTATTTGGGGTATATAATATGATGTAGGAATAATGTTAATTATGTAAACGGTTGCCACCGTGGAATAGGTTCCACACCGTAGCCTTTGATTGACAATAATAATAATAAGTTGAGAAACGTTTAAATTTGTTTATTATAGTAATAAATAATTTTTTGTTATCTTTTAAGAATAGTGTCAAAAGGGTTACATTTGTTAACCGATCGCTTCATGGTGTATGTAGCCATATAATTGTATTCGCGGTATTTTACCCTATTCATTAAAAAATATAACTATTAATTGACAGAGTATTACTCTAGTTGATATCCTTTGAGCTTATTGTTCTCGCTAGAAAACAAAATATTTTTGTTTGAGGAGTCAATCACAGGAGGGTTATCAATATGTAATTGGTTTTAAAGTAAAAGGAAATGAAGGATTCGCCGAGATCTCCCACTTGTCGAGCGATTGTTCTGTTGTGTTCTAGCTACGTCAGATTTTTAACCTTCATTTTTTTTCTCTGAAATCAATCATGTGAATAGTACACACTTTATTGGTTTCGTATGTGACAGATTAAACCCCAAAAAGAAGCGCTACCAACTTTAAGGGTGAAATTGGAAAATAGACGAAGATAAACAACAGAACATTGAAATAATAGGATATCCTTCGATAAATATGTTGAATGGCCACCGCACCAAATCCGTCCATCTCATAGTCTCACGTCTCAATAAACTTTGTGGTTTATCAATAAATAATTTGATTGTTGAGGGGCTGAAACCAAAATATAAATTATGACTCTATTCCTAAAAATTTATTAAAAACAAAGTGAAATAAATTGTACTGTCAACTCAATTTATATGTATATAATCACAAAATCGACCACTCTAACTCGAAATTGGATGGAGTTAAATCTACTTGACATTCTAATATACATGACACGATGCAGCGATTTATTTCGGGTCACACTGTCAGCTATCCGATGTTGTTCCTCTCAATCTGCCTCGAAAACTATAGACTGAACAATTTATTCAGTTTCTGCGCACACGTCCAGTAATACCTTTCAGTTCTAGGTTGTGGAGGTTTGGAAAGCCGCACTTAGTGTGTGGGCGGCTTCAACGATGTCGATATATTTTAATTAAACGGGAATAAGAAAATTAGACTTGCTCGGCCCTTTCAGGTGGAAAAGCATATCACAGTAGTAGCAAAAACATTTTAATTTGCGTGAAGTTCGAATCATCGGTGATCATCGTTGCCAAATATTAGTATTATGTTAAAATAAGTTAAATTAAACCATACCGTTTACCAGGCATAAAATGAATACGTGTTTGCAACGTGCTCCTATGTTTGTAACAAGTAAAAAAGTATAAAATTACAGTCAAAGTTTCAAATACTCTTCTAGGTCACGTAGTAACTTCCCTTAAAATAGAAATTCATAATAATGTTGTTGGGCGTCCATATTTGACAGCGCAGAATACAGTAGGTTGAAGAGATTAATTTCTGAGTTTTATTCGGATGCTTCATTGCATTGTGCTTCTTAATACTTCGTAATTTTTAATACTTCGTAACATGCCACAAGTTCTAAGCACCGGTCTTGAAATTAAGTAAAGAAAGTAATTCTAGAAGAACATTCAAATACCATGTCTAAGAATTTTAAATCCGAGACATTTCTAGACTTTTTGCCAAGTCTATCATTATACTTTTAATTTGCATGTCTTATAATTATTTTGATGCTTCGCAGGAATCATTTTCTTCATCATTTGCTTATTTTTAAAGGAATTCGTGTATTTATATCTAGAATAAAATGTAACACAGTAGTATCATAATTAATTAGGATGGCGCACATAACTCCTTGAAATCTATTTAGACATTTTTTCTCTAGAAATACTGTCATTCAAACCTATCCTAAAGTGTTCGAGATGATGGAACCTTTCATCTTTAAAACTCATGTCAAGTGCCTTCATGATAAACGATGAAACATGAGTGATCCCGAAATATAATCTATTCTAATCTCCACGGAATCTAATTTTAGTTCTCGATGTGTGACTAAATGGGCACGTCTTTACTCAAAATCTTTCCTATAATATCCCTTATTACTACGGAATTCTTCCATAATAGAACTTCCAGTAGTCAATATGCTCACATCTATTATTTCCCGTTAAAGGAATAAAAGTTGCAGAGGTTTTTTATGAATTTTTTGGCAGAGTTTATGGAAATGCTTTTGCCTTCTTTGCCGAAACCCTTTAGAAATTCTATAGGGATGTTATATATGCTTACTTCCTCTTCAGCTTTCAATAGCATTGAGTGCCTTTTCAATCTCTCATTCAAATATCCATGGACTCGGACTATCTTCATCCATTTCTACTCTCCTTTCTGTTCCGACAGAATCGAGCTTGTTGTCCTTTTCTTATAATTCTTCGATTTTCTCATTTCATTTTTCCCGAATCCTCTCTCGGTATACTTTTTCATGTTATTCTTAATAGAAAATTCGTTTTCGTTTCTGGACTCGATTACTACTTCTTTTTTGTAAATACTTTTCCTTCTTTATGTACGCCGAAGATATATTATTATTTATATAATATATACATTTATAATAACGTTTTTCCAAAGAAGATGCTGTAATCATTTTCTTTCAGTGTACTTATAGTTTTCTCAGTTCATTTCAGTTCTTACATGTTGAATAATCAAACTTGACATTATATGCTCGTTTAAGAATTCACGGTCATGTTATTTTCTTCTTACCTGAAAATCTTATATTTATTTCTATTTCTCTCTTTCATGATATTGGAGTCCGAGGTAATCTTGTGTCAAATTTCAGCCGAATGTTTCGGGTGATCTTTGACCTTGAAATCTTACTGTTTAAAAATACTGCTTAACTAAATAAAACGTCATTCAATCTTTATTCTCATAATTGTTTCGCGGAATGTTAATATTCATTATAAGTAATCTGAAAGTTAGATTGATTATAAGCCTATCACCTTGTGAAAAGTTTAGAGAATTGCTCAAAAATCAAATTTAACTGACATCTTTTCAAAGTAAAAGTCGTTATAAAGGAATGCAGTAATATATTACGTTAGATAAATTTCATCCACAGAATTTATTAAGGTTTGCAATCATTTTGTTTCCTTGTAGGTATGGTTATCGCAGCAGAATTGTACGGTTTTATGTTATGATACCCCCATTTAATACTGTCGTTCCCTTTTGCTCTATGCTCGTGTCATATAGCATCAGTAGTAAACAAAGCTTAAAGACGTAAACTATTCACCCATATATTATCAATAATCATCTGAAATAAGTTATTGGCGATAAAAAAACTGATTTTAATTAATAATTGCAACACCAGCTTTTTTCACGACCTGACATCATCTCATTTTAGCGTCCAGATTCTCTCCAAATGCGAATTTTTATATAGTTAGGTTCTCAAGAATTTTGAATTATTCCTTTGATTTATGACTCTTCTTCGCCGAATTTCAGTTTTCTTCTTTCCGTGTTTTTGGGTTCTGTGAAATTCATTTTGCGAAGGCATTTCTCGAAGCCGTGCTGCTTTCCTAGCTTTTCCTTCTCATTCCAATTTTTTTATGGTTCGTTTTTTACAATGTCAACATATCTGAGAAGGTGGTCGAAACGGCCTACTTATTTCACCAGTGGGCGTGTAGCCTTCTTGTTCCGAGTCTCTTGGGCCGTTACCCAATTCCATTATTGGACAAATCATGTTTACTTGGGAAGTATAGTTGACACGGTTACAGTTGTGCTATCTCAACGGGAACTATATTTTAGCTCCAATATGTAGCCCTCGTCGGAAACAAAACCTCTTTCAATTGCTCCTCATTGGCATAAGCTTCTTTTCGACTACATTTTATTTGGTTTTCAAATATTCTTACATCAGTATCGGCGCACTCAGAGCTTTTTCTTTCGAGAAGTTGGAAGTGTAGTTGGTACTACTCTCTGTTTATATGTTCAAGAAATTAGAATGCGTTACTCAAACATGACTCCATGCAGTAAAATCATTTTATTGTTAATAGCTTGAAATTCGTCGCTATAGGGCAATTCAGTTTTATAGGCAATCAAATAATTTAATAGGTTTAGATTACATACGTATATGCTGGTATACGTTTATATGATAATACATGTATTTATGGATAATTTTAAATGTTATTATAATGGATAAGGACGTATAATTATAATAAAACATAATATAACATTGAAATATGTATGAATGGATTCAATCGAATGATTAGGAAAAATATCAATTCTCATAAAATCGAAACTAGATTTTTTGGAATGTAATACAATACAATTCCATATTAATGTATATATTATGAAAACGACTCAGAAATTTTAAAACTTATGATAACCTCGTTTTCTACATTTTAGTAAATATTCTTTTGCTCTGAAATTTTAAATATCCGTACCGGTTTTCTCATTTAATCCCTTTGGTCAACTTTCTACAAATACAGTCGTCTTTCTTTATTTGTGTATCTTTGTTTCGCGGTTATGATGTTATTCGGGAATATTTTCATGTAAATTAAGAGTTTTCGCGTTGAAAAGTTGTGTAAATTTTTGCTTGCTCATAGCATAAATTAGTCATTGATAACGTTTTCAAAACAGGGCAGGACGATGGTGAAGTTACTTGAGTTTCGAAAAATTACTGTCTTAATCATATTTAATCATTAAATCTTTGAAAGAATTTCAAGATTCTTACTTTCCCGATTTGATTACTCTGCAGCTATTTTAGTTTTATCAAAAAAGTGTTTATAAGGCCTGTGGTTTCGTGATGTTACGTATCGTAAACCAAAATGTTTGCTAAAAATATATCGTTACAGCTACATGGAATAAGATATAATGAATCCTTTGTCTTTGATAAGTTTTTGTTGCAACGTACCTACTGCGTAGAGAGAGATCTCGTTGCGTTTGATTTATTATTGGGGTTTATGCTTGTGTATGTTCCGTTGTACTGCATTTCCGTCGGATTTTACGCCAAGTGGATCAGAAGTCACCCTGACACTTTGCCCGAATCGCTACTGACTTCCTCAGGTAGAAGAAAGGTTTCCTTAAATTTCCATGCATATTCCTCTACACGTTCTGTTTTTGTCCGCATAGAGGAAAGCACGTGATATATATAGGTCCTTTTCGGCGGGGCTGTCTCCCAGAATTCAAGCCATAAAAAATTCTAATCTAACTAGGGATTTTTCAGTTCAGATTCAAAGTGTAATGCGGAAGAAGGATAGGTCATGCTTTACTAACCCGACTAAAATATACATATCTTCATAAATGTTCAAATTAGTGATGACTTAGTATCCTTAGGTGTTTTGTTAATACTTCTTATTGTACAGACTTTGCATTGTTTTAATCTTATCACTTGTAGGTCAAATGGGTTACAATACAATAGAATAACTGCAAATATACGTATTGGCAAAAATATCAGTAATACAAGAATGCATCATAACTGCGCACCTGAATATCCAAGTGTTCAACGCGTTCGACTTCGATGAAAGCGGACCCTAGTTCAATTCCTGGTGGAGGTCTACGTGCGAAATGACCTAAGCTGTCAAAGCACTTTGAACAATAATACTAATACTATTGCATGGAAACTTGCTATGACATCTAAAATATAAAATTACTAAACTTGTATCAATAAACTATGGATAGTTGATAGCAATCCTTTTATGGATGTCTTATGTTCGACTATAATACTATACATTAACTATGAATGCTATATTGAATTTAAACTCTTTAAGTAACTAATTGTTTGCAATTGTAACAATGCAATTTGGCTTCGTTTACATTATTAGGATTTGCTTGGTTAATTTCTTTGTTTTGTTGAGCTATCTAAAGAATAGATATAATAAAGAGAATAGAATGAAAGACGAGTAACGTGACTCACGTGTTTAAAAATAGAAATACGGGGTAATTTTGAGAATAAAAGTCAAGTTTGCTTTCGAAATTATTAATTTAAACTTTGCACGCTGAAGTGAATCAGCTCAAACGTCCTAATAAGAAGATCTAACCCATAAGTAAAAATTATAAGCAATTGACGGTAGCGTTGCGAGGGATAAGAAAACGATTCAACGATATCAACTCATTCAAAATCAGGGGTTACGAGGAATTGAAATGGTTATGTAGTGTTTTTAAAGTAAGATTCAATAATGATTCTGATCCTAAGGCTTTATTATCACTTCAAGACTAACTTAGTACACTACTCATTGAATTAAATGGTATAGTTATTTACTTTACTATGTATTTACGAAGTGGATATTGCTTTTATTGCGTCCGATAACAACTTGCTAATGTATACAAGGTGATTCCTCGACGTAATTGAAAGTAAATTGCTAAGACGTAGCGCTTGTTTTGTAAATATTCATATTGACCCTCCGATCATGTCACTCGAGCCGAATTCGGAGAGAGGATGAAACACGGGGAGTGGATAACTTTGCCTGGGGAAGACAGGTTCACTTGAGCCTGAAAGAGAAGGCGAAACTTTCTCTCTCTTGACGAAAACCACGTACATTTTCGGAACGAACGGATCATATATCCTTCCAAAACTTTGTTTCGGTATTTTGGTCAGAATATTTCGCGAAATATTGCCATTTATTTTGCTTTCAGTAATGATTAGCTATGCCATGTTTAAAAATCTGTGATTATTAATAAAAACGTAATAAGTAATATTTCAAAATTTAATATTATTAATAGAAGATTCATGTACAGAAAATATATCATTAATAACTTTAAGGAATTTGAGAATTGCCGATCGATGCAGAGCGTATATTGCAAAATATAAAGAGCAGTTACGTTTATCGAGAAACTCTGTAATAAATCAAATAATATGAATATACAAGAAAAAGATAATCCCTCCACATATTCCTTCACTCACTCATATTTTGTGATTAGAACTTAGCCTTGGCTAGGCTCCCTAGCCAAGCCAAGAGCAGGCGGTTTTTTTCAAAATAGCTAAGAAAGGGAATGAGAATGATATTGCTCGATAAGACTTACGCCTAGGAATATTTCTTACGATAAATGGAAATGGAAAAAGTTTGATAGAACCAGAACTCAAACCCGGATCTTCCACTTTTCAGGTGAGTGCTCTAGACTACAGTCTCCCATTACTGAATGTTTAGGCAAGATAGCTCAATTGGCTAGAGCGGTCACACAGAATTGGAAGATTCAGACTCAAGTTCTGGTTCTGTCAGACTTTTTTCTTCTATGTTTATCCTTTGGAATAGTAGGGTATATTATCCTAGAATTATCTTATTTATTATCATGGTTCCCGTACCTCCCTAAGGAGTTTGAGTCTTCTATCCCGTATCCAGTATTCGTCTATAAAAAATATAATTAAAACTTAAGGTAAGCAAAAGTATGTACCGACATGAAGTAGAAGGAAAAAGTAGTAGTATTGTTAAAAGTGCTTCTACTGCACTAGAAGTAGAAGGGAAAAGTAGTAGTATTGTTAAAAGTGCTTCTACTGCTTAGGCCATTTCGCACGAAGGCTCCCACCGGGAATCAAACCCGGGACCGCTTTCACCGAAATCGAACGTGTTTCCCACTTAGCCATCCGATAGAGAAAAGTTGTTACCAACGTAGAAAAACCCAGAGGTATTGCCAAACAATTATGTTTGAATATACTTCATTAGAGCCCTAGTTTTTACATTACTTTTGTTATGTAGGAAAAGTAACCGTAGTTTTATAATTTTTAACAATAATTTACTTAAAATACTTT